>JAGDQP010043915.1:0-16070 GCA_022664845.1 Lepisma saccharinum | reverse complement strand
TCATCAAGGAACCTGCGCCTCTTTACATTCAAGACTTGGCACCCTGTGACATTTGGACTTTCCCGAAACTAAAACCACGTTTGAAAAGAAAGGGATTTGAGACCACGGATGCGATTCAGATTAACAAAATGTGGAAGCTGATGGCGATTCTAAGAATGGCTTTTGCAGGGTGTTCTGGAAACTGGGAAAGACTCTAAGAGAATTGTTAGAGGTCCAAAGAGGGCTTATACGAAAGGGACTATGGCGTCATTGACTTAAAGTAAAATATGTCTAGTTTAATATGTATCTTGTTTGATACAAGTAAATAAATAATATTGGATGTGCACAAAGTTCTACTTGGTTTGTAGATGCCACTAGCGATAGGATTACGAACGTCACAGGCGAAGTTGCTTGTATTAGATTCGTTGGCAACAAACTTCTGTGGAACAAATTGTGATGAGAGATGCGAAGAGGGTAACGTTCCATCTTATCAAGCTTATAAGGATTATATATCACGTTGCTTAATTAGCTCCATCTACCTCGAAAGATGACTTCATTCACAAAAGATTTTGTTAAGTGCAGTGTAGGATATTAAGGGTGAGAGCTACTCGTATTTAAGCAAACAATAGTTGACAACCTCTACTCGCAACTATTGGATAGGACTATAGAAGAGCTGATATCTATCCTGGCAACGCTCTTCAATTGCAAAGGTGTTGCCTTCCGTCATGATATTGAAATATCTCATGCTGATTCCATCATTACTGCGGCAAAAATTACTTAACTTTGGTTTGGAAGTGTTATCAGTGTATTCCGGCTATATTGCTCCTGAGAACTAGCACCTTTCTCGGTTGTTACAGAAAACCTTCACTACTCAAACGTTTGATGACGCGGAGGATGTTAAAACGCCATTAGACAACTTCCTTACTATAAACTGGAAGCGTTTTAACATCGTAGGATATATTTCCTATCATACACAGGACAAGAGATAATGCATAATGATAGTAACAGGTGCCTTACGTTGTGTTTTCTCCTCCTTTTTGTTTCAACTCTACAAAACGGGTAGAACTTTTGCACACACTCAATAGTTAGTATAGTATAGCTATTATATTTATATCTAATCTGGTCAACAACAATAAAAAATAACATTTGTTTGATTACCAAGAATGTTTGAACGAACTTCAGGTAATTTTGGAAGTACTGAATCAAAAGAAATGACTTTAGTTTTGTTCAATTGACTTTAGTTATTTCTGAGATGGATACCCTGAAAATATAACAATACCGAAGTAAAACTAGTTTATAGCTGTTCACAAACATATATATACAGCAGTATTTGGTCTATACTTTTATTATTTAACGTGCTGTACCACGTTTATCCGTTGCATGTAAACTCAAATACGTTTGTGTATTTTTCTGCAGAAGCTCTTTACAAAGAGTGTGATTAATAATACAAATGCTGTTACCTATACTTGTGCTGAATACTCTCGGTGAAACAGAACGAAAATATCAATGTATTTACTAAAGAAAATAAGTGTTTGTCTACCCACAAGGTTTGAAGAACTGTGTAGAATGTTACGAGAGTGAAGAGATGTAGTAAGGGAAGGTTTAAACTTGGACGTCTCTATGAGAATCCGAGATGATGATAGGATAACTGTTATTGTGTTGCGAATATGAAAGGTTTCAAACGCTAGAGGAAACATACCGGTACGTGGGAGAAGAATCTGTTCTTATACGCAATCAGCAAGTTACTTGCTCCTCAAAGAGAATGTTGCTTCGTTTGCATAGTGGATAAAGATATTTTATCTTCTTGTGGGATAGTAGAGTAAAGCAATATCTTTGGAAAGAAATGATATGTCTCCAAGAGGAAACATAACTGTAGTGTACCGAACGTCATTGACGGGCCATAGTTTCTCAGACAAGAAACTCTTTTGCTACGCCATATCAAACTTGGACTGAAGAATATGTTGGTTCAGAACTTGTAAAAGAATTGTGATTATTTCAAATTTATCAACAAATCGTTCCTTGTAGGAATTACTGAAGGAAACTGAAAACATGGATCTCTAAAGGTCGTCTAATTTGAAAACTCATAAATAATTCGACTTTCTAAATTTTATGTACACTTTTTAAATTTCTTACTCGAGCAGTCATGTCTCACTTCCTAAAAGATTATTGCATATCTACAAAGCAGACAATTATGAAGAATTGGTGTGGAATGTGTTCTCTAAGTTTATAATTATGAGAACTTGTACGAGGATTAAGTGTACATTTTCCGGACCGTCTTAGATGAGGGTGCGCGTAATCTGTTTAATTTTACAGATAGTCAAGAGAAAAAGTATCACGACATTCATAGAGGAAATGTGTCAAGCCATATGAGATAATCACTTGAGACGTCAGACTACAGCTGGAATCTCTATTGTTCTTGTCCTGACGACCCTATGCCAAAGAAATCCTACAAATATTGTTCTACTCTACATAACTATATTTGTTGACATTCATTTTGTTGGCTTTGTTATTTGATTTGTTTACCTTGGAAGATTTATTTCAGATCAATTAATATTTAAGAGCACCCTACATGTTACATTATATTGTGTATTTTTTGTTTGCTTTTTCTATGTAAGCGTCAAATATCTCAGAAAATGGAGGCAATTTAACAAAATAATGTCGTACTATGAATCAGCGAGAAATAAGTTACCCTAATATCGTTCTAATATAATTGGCAATAAAGTTCGTGTTGACCAGGATTAATCCAGGTCATTTTGGCTCATTTTCGAGGGAGTTTCAGAGCGTCATATCCTTGCCATTAATAAAACAAAGAACAGAACGGTGTAGAATGTAAGAATGTAACTCTTAAGAATCGAATTACTCTTTCCAGATTTTAGAATGAGCATCAGTAAATGTATTATTTAAAGTCATAATTTCAATTGCTCTCCTATATGTAGTAGCATGTTGAAATGACGGTAGATCTATCAAAGGAAATACAGACTGTGGAGAGACAAAAGTGAAAATGTTGGACTTTAAATGATAAAGGGTGAAATAAGGTGATGTGACGAATCTCGGTTTAAGAGAAGTGTGTGTTGATAATATCCACGAACAGAAATGTAGATAATTAAAATACCATCACGCAGGCTTAAGCAAGAAGAAGTATGTGTATCAAAGGGTAAAATATATGATCCACTTTTTCGTGTGTGGTTATAATTATTTCTAACGACAGCAAGATCTCAAAGGTTTCGCTCTAATCCAAACGCACTAGACTTGAGAAAAAAACAATGATCTTGTGAACTATTGGTTAAAATTTGATTAATTATATAGATATTAATATGGATACACACTTCCGTATATGGTGTAGTTTGCCTGTGAAGAAGTTATCATGTTCTTTTCTTTTATATAGGTAAGAGAATGCAACACATCAGAACGCTCTGAAACTCCTTCTTTCTAGTAGTTTTTCAGGTTTTAAGATTCGTTTCGTCCATGTCTTCTTGGTGCAGTCCTTCTGGTTATCACGTCCATAAGTTGAAGTGGATGAAGCAACATATTCTCCTCATATATGGGGTCTTGGAACACGTCGTGATTTCCAAAGAATTTCTTTTGCCGATAGTCATTTTAACTAGAAAGAAAGGAAGAATAGACATGGTCTCTGTCACTTAAAGCTTTGATGTAGTTCAGAACTGCCAAACTGGGCAGAAAGTAGCGATTGGGAGCGTTTGCTTTTTCTGTAATTAGATTACTTTTGCCTTCTTTCTTTGCGGCACAATAAACATGTTTTGTGGTCCTTATACGAACTTAGTAGAGACATTTTCGTCTGCTGAAGCTGCTACTTTAGTTCTTCTACTTTACGGAACTATGGTGATTCATACAGTGCTGATAAAAGTTTCATAACACTAACCTTTTGAAACGATTGTGTTGCAACAAGATTCTTCTCGGTACAAAAGTGACGATCTTCCAAGAAGGACCGCGTTAGACTTGCGATTACGAGTTGCAAATACTAACAAAACATACTTAGATATACCTTGTTCCGTATTAAATGTTAGAGTACATGATTTACTGCACTGCATCACATTATGTTACAAGCTACCATATAAGATTGTATTTGCGTTAAAATTGCTTCGTTTTTTGTCCCTTTCGCTACTTTTGCCTTTAAGACGTGGCAATACTGAAAGTGAAATATATCGAAACATACTTAAACTTGTATATTTAAACAACGTAACTACCAGAACCCTCATACCAATATCTAACAATGAATGAAATATATCCTTTATGGGATTACTAACCGTGTTCATTCTGGAGGATACGTAGAGGAGTTTTACTTTCATCTTGTCATCCATTCTTCAATACTTTTAGAATCTCTTGAAATATTCTTCTTGTATATTGAAGAGATCTATTTCCCTGCCGAGGGAGTAAATTAACAGAAACAGAATCAGAAGTACAAAAGAAGTTAGTCCTAAGTACCTCAGGTGATCATCCTATCCCTGCCTGTCCATCAATCACATTCGTTCTAATATTAAAAAATTCACTTTAGTCTTTCTGTACCATCAAAATATAAGATAATGGAACAGGAAAGCAGAAAGTTGGTCAGAAAATGAAAGCAATCCAGGAAGACTAAGAAAATATATATAAAAAAGCAATGGGCTGGAACGCTGCCTTACCTATGTACAGGAATCAGGGAAAATACTAAACAAATACAGAAGAAACAAGATGGAAAGAAGAGGAATTAGAGAAAACAGACTTTTTTTCAGAACAGGTGCAGAGGGTAGTCTTTCAGTAGTTTGTTTTGTGTTGATGTTCTGTTTATAATTTTATACGTGTATGATAAATGTGAAATATGTGAGAGAGGAAGGTGGTTGTAAGTGCGAATTATATTGACAAATGTCAGGCAAAGACATTAATTTTTAATGAGAGAAAGATGTAACTGATTGATAGGAGGCAAGGATGATATTCTAAGGTACCAGCTTGTTTTGTTTGCATCTCAATATTATTTCAGTTTCAGAGGCAGATGCCGGGATGGTAATTTCAACAGAGTTCAGGAGCATCATCTTTCCTGTTATTTCTCTCACAACAATATCAAAGTTTGGGACCTTAATACTTAGAAATGTTCAAATATATAAAGTTTGAAAAGTTTACCATGATCCCGTATTAACATCCAAACGTTCCCATCACTAAATTATTGCCCTACAGACCCTAAGGCGATACCAAATTTGTTTCTTCACCTCGACTCTGAAATTTGGATCAGACCTAAAAGGAACACTTTCCCTTGCCAAACTGCTTTAGACTTCAACGTCATTTTTATTTAAAATCCTTACATGCTCTTACGTTACAAGTCTTATATAGAAGATATTTAGCTCATACATTAGTTATAATTTTTTAGATTAATCTTAATGTTAAATAAACGGATCTAATTTTATTGTTTCTTGCATTACGATTACTCTACAAATAAGTGATGTTCTCTTGTGGATTTCACCTAAATCTTTTGTGGATTTTGCATTAAACTATCCATTCTCTAACAATCACATGTACTAAATATTATAGGCAGTGTTCGATTTGACGGGGGGAGGATCCTGGGGATTTTCCTTGGTTGGTAAGGATTACACTCCCAGTTGTTGATTCCTAATATCATCTCATCCAGGGATAAAATCATTCTATTTCTACCCAGACAGGTAGTATCTTGAAACTTATGAGTAACCACTAGTTTAGTATCGCCGTTCGTAATTTATAACAAATCGAACAATGATTATTTATAGGTATAATCACTGGCAATTTTTTTTACCAGAAACATATCTAGAAAATAGTTTCAGAAAATGTCCAGGAGTTTTGGGGACCCATGGTCAGTTTGGGTGTGAAATGTCTTAATCGTTGAGTCGAGGCTAAAATGTTTGTGCTCACAAAGTACACTACGCTGTTCACTTATCTGGATCTTCTCCACTAATCTTCTCATCTCAAAACATATGATATAGATGTTAAGCTTCTTTCTATCTTTTGGGGGCCCTTTCTTATTCTATTTTCCAGACCACACCTTTCTCCCTTTCACTTTCTCGATTTATATTTCTAATCTGTCCTTCACTGTTGAATCAT
Organism: Lepisma saccharinum; assembly: GCA_022664845.1. Classification (NCBI taxonomy): domain Eukaryota; kingdom Metazoa; phylum Arthropoda; class Insecta; order Zygentoma; family Lepismatidae; genus Lepisma; species Lepisma saccharinum. The sequence goes on along the minus strand of JAGDQP010043915.1, from coordinate 10,028 downwards.
TTTCTTTTCTGCTTCACTTCTCCTTCTTCCTCTCATCTAATCTTTTTTCTAATCTCTTCAGGACTGCTTTATATTCTTTATACCACTTTATCGTATATGGGTAGTCCTTCGTTGGAGTTCATACTTGTATTTCTTTATTTTCCTAGTTGTTTTAGTTTTTCTTGTTCAGCTTTCTCTTCATAGATTTTTCGTTTCTTAGGCTGCGATTTTATGTTCTGTTTCTGGCTTTTCTTTCGTTTCTAATCTCACAAGCTGAAACCGATTCAATTGTTCTTTCATGTGCGTATGTGTTTTTAATAATTCAGTCTACGTACCACGGAAATGGTAAAAGGTTTAAACATTTTAATGAGGATGCTTAAGGCTGAAGAATATTTCCCTATATCAATATGTTAAGTTTGATTGGAATCGGATTAATAGTTTCTACGTAATGCTGGAATACGCGTGTAATAAATGAGTTTCGTTACCTTCAAAATGGTAATAAGTTGAAATTGCTGGTGGAGATAGAACATGGTGGGTTTTCCACTCTGTTAGAATACTAATTTTGGATGGAAAAGGCCCAGTCGTTCCTACATTAATGCATTAAAACGATTGTTTTTAAATTAACAATGGCGTGAAAACCATACACCATAAACCAAACTTTGCGCCAATCTTTTAGCTTTATAAACCTCCTCCAGCAGAACTACTACCACGCTACCACCAAGGTTGAAGCTAATTGGTCTAACTGTTTTAAATGAGACGCTTTACGTTTTATAGTTGAGCGTTGTTTCGATGAAAACTGTATTTAGCCAAAATTTATAGTGTAGCTTGGTGCAGCTAACACATGCAGGGTTAGACACATGATCAGAATGCTATCCCAGTTGTTCCTACGTAATGTGTGAAAATGTATCTTTCTTAAAGTAGAATTACCTTGTAAACGACACAACTTTTCTCTAATGTTCAACTTGATAAAACTCTTCTAGAAAAACAATTATCACTATGTGATATGTACAAACGTCTCAGTTTCGAAGGAAAGGAAAGCGTAAAGTGAAAATACATTCCTGACTGTAATTTTAGATTTAAAGACTCACCTCATATTTAATCGAGAGGTGATATAAATGTTTTCAGTATTTTGCTTGACTATCAACTGACCACTAACTGCGTGCAAAAATAATTTCTAAAAAGATGTAGGTCCGCAGAACTTACGACTAGAGACAGGATGAGCACCCGAGGCTGAGCCATTCTCGCGCATGCGCATTACTCCTTAAAAATAAATATTACTTCCAAGCATCTGCTTTCAGTTGCCAGTTTAGCGTATTAGTAACATGTCTGACAGCTATTCCAAGGAACACGGGACTGAACCCTGCTGTAGTATATTTTTTTAATGAAAATAACTTTTCTCTGTTTATATATATAAACAGATTAGGAAATTTAATAAAATTAGTGAACAAACGCAAGTGGAGGTTAGGTAACCGAGGTTCGGTATTTTTTTTATTGCACACACGATTAACTCGTGTTTTTACGAGGTGCTGTTCCTGTCGCTAGTCACAAGTGTCCGCAGAGCAGTGTAAGTATTAGGTGTCCAGATTTCTTTTAATAATAATCACGGACCCATATAGAGTAATCTGAGACTATTATGAGTCTAGACTATCTTGTCCGTTTGAGTATAAGGATTCAAAGCCACGAGATACTCTGTATGCCATTGAGAATACCTTATTCTTGGGCTGATTTATTGTAAGTACTTTATAACTGTCATAAATATTTCATGTATTTTCACATGTTCTGTCTATTTTTCTTGCCTCCAGATCCTATTTGAATTTATTTATGTCCTTTAGGTATCTATGGCTTAGGTCAAGATAGGCTAGAGGGAAGGACGCGCTCGGACAGGATCTAAGTTGAAGGTACTATCCCGACATTTGCCTGGTGTGACAAAAAAACCCGCAGATCTAGAAGAAAAATTGCAAGAATGGTCGGTCGTTGATATCGAACCCAGGATCTCCAGAATACAAAGCCAATGCTCTAACAACACAGGTATGGCTGCTGGGTTTCCTATTCGTTGTGCTATGGTTAGCTGATGTAAGGTTTGGTTAGATTAGATTGCACCAACTACGAACTGTTAAGAACTAAAAACCTATCAAATGTTTACAATGCAGTAGCTCAGAAATCTTAATCTGTATGCCTGTGGGCACAAGAAATCAAGAAACATTGTTGTATTTACTCCATATATGATCATAACTATTTTAGTTTTTTCTTTCCTTTAGTTATCAGTTATAGGGCCTGATTTACCTTTGTAAAGGATTCTCAGGAATATACAAATAATATAGTCTTGGCTTCTAGCAAATTATATTAAGAGTCCATTTGGACATAATGCTCCATATTAATTTTATATATGTCATATTTCCTGTTATTCAGACCTATTAGGATCTTAGCTGCAGTTTAGATTCCACCCCGGATCGTTCTTAACAGTGAAGGTTAGTTTAGGTTAGGTTGGATTGAGTTAGCTGAACTTTATTAGTTAATTGAGGTAAATTTTAATTTGGCTGCTCATCTCTTGTAACATGCCGTTAAAGCAGCCCAAGCTCTTCTCCATTCGCTGATCTCCGGCCCGTCAGTAGTGGGAAGCGCTAGTAATCATCTTGTGCTAAATCAGGCGAATATGGTGGTTCTTCTATCCAAAGTTTGCCCTCTGCCCTATCTTCAGGTTCTTGTAGAAGTGCATGGCATTTGCAGTACATGACTATATGACATGAACATATATTTTGTCGGAACTTATTGACTGTACCCCTGAATTCCCACCTTTTTACTTTATTTTGGGAGTTGAGATGTTTACTGCGTGTAATTATTTCCAATTGATCTCTTTTAATACCTAATGTCTTATTTTCGTAGGAATTCTTGCTGATTGAAAGTTGTGTCTCGTACAATCTTGTGATCTTAAGAAGAGAGAGAAAAATGTGATCTTCTTGTATGACTGTTATTCACTGTTTGTTAGCTTTTATTATATTTAACTCATTCTTAATAATAATAACTATTTATTAAGCATGGCATTTGTGGGGGATTAGCGGAACCAACTGTATAAACCCTGCAGAGAGACAACCACATGTATTTTCCCGAATCTCATCCCACGACCACATTAAATAAAGGTAATTAATTGATAGTTATGCAGTATAAAATACACAGTAAACTTTTCATTAAATATCAAATAATAAACTATAATATTTTGATAATTATTAAAAGCAATAAAATTCGATACTTACTTACCAAATCGCAGAATTAAATTCAATAATGAATAGTTGCCGAGTTACGACCTATCCGCATTTTAAAAAAAATGATCAATTAATTGTTAGTTGCCCTTGATTGTTCATTTTTACCGTTTTTAATTTACATTATCAGACTGTTTCCTAAGCACTGTCAGAGTGAATTGCAGCTATATTTCTTATTTACATACAGCCAATGTTTTCTAATTGCATTTGAATTCCTTTATAATCCTTTAGACAATTTCGTCTCAAATCGGGATAAGGTAGGGGAGAGGATATTGGAAAGAAGTCAGAAAGGCCACGTTTGAAGGTATCATCCATCTGCTTGCAATGACTGAGGAAAATCCTTGAACAAACCTCATGGGATCGTTGACTCATATCACCTGATTTATACCTCTTTTTGGAAGCAGTGTTTCTTTCCAGGAGTGACACAGCAAGCTCGAAAAGTTCTGAAAAGCTAGTAATAACACAGAAATGGTTTCGTATCCCCTCTCGGTAAAAAGAAAATACAAGTTCGGTAACAGAAGTAGATTCAATAAATTAATTGTACTGAGGGATATTATACATATGCTCTTTTCAAACCCAATTCCCCTTATATTTTCAAACAACATATAGACGTATAGCTAGGTGTCGGAAGTGGGGTCCAGTTCCTAAAATTTTCTTAACTTCAAATGAATAAAATAAAAAAACTTTATATGTGTTAACAGGAAATTAAATAATAATTACATTATGAATCTTGCCTCTGTCTCTCTGATTTATCCGTGCATTCCTATAATTTCTGTCTGACGTAATGCCTGAATGAAAATATTGATTTACAGATAGCATTCGATCAAGTCAGTTGGAAAAATGTAATACAAGTGTTGGATAGATAAGTGTGTAATGGAAAAGTAAATAATTTATTATAAGAAACGCACACTTGTATCGGAGTATCAGGTAAAAACACATGACTCTTGACCATGGTTGCCATTTTTTGTTCAATAAAATCGGGACAGACTACCGGGGATCTGAAGGTATGGGGATCCGGGTTACTTACGCGAAAAAAAAAAGTTTCAAGATTTAAAATTGTTTAGGGTCATCTTGGACTTCCTCTGAAGTTAAAATTTACCATATTTAGCTAAAATAAATAGAATACATTTTCTTCCTAATTATTTAAGCAAAACATTTTAGTCACACTTTCTCCACCTCATCAATAAGTGGAGTACGACCTTAGGACAATTATATAATTTAAAACAACTTTATTGTTTTATCTAAGCTTCTTGAGAGGATGTACAATTACTTTTAAACAATTACTTTTAAACAATTACTTTTAAATTCAGCCCGAGATTAATAATAATTAACTTATCCGATGCATATAAACTGATAAGTAATACTAAAAATAATTGTGCCCTTTCCAAATAACATTAATAGTGACAAACAAGCAGAGGCAAGCAACACCCAAAAGTAATATGTTTTCCGACACCTCTATATATGGGCACCATTTTGTACTGAGACTTTTTGCTTAAGAACTGAGAAGCTTGCATACACTATTAAAATATTTTGGGGGATGTGCCTTGACATATCCAGTAAGTGTTTCAGATAAATGTTAATATTACTTTTTTTTTACCATAACCGAACATGCATTTTTAGTCGTGTTTGCTGTCGCCATTTTAAATCACACACTTCAGCAAAAAAATCGGAAATATTTTTATTTCGTGAATATTGATCTCCAATTGACCAATAGAAAAAGTTAATAAAACATAGTAAGTCGTGAGAGTAACTTTGCGCATGTCTTCGAGCTTCGGCCAACGTATTTCTGACACTTTCTACTGTTTTCATCTCGTTCTTTCTTATCGTTGGCAGTTTAGATCAGTCTGTAAGACGTTGGAGTTTTAACTGAACAACACATGTTCAAATCTAGTTTCAGGTTTATATTTTTCTTTATCTGAAATCTACAGGGTGACTGATTTTTGTTAGCCAAGTTACTGGAAATCTCCAGGCGCTATAGTTGCTTAATATTTTCCAGGAATGTGTCCGAAAATGTTTAACAGTGTAGGAGAAGGAGCTGCATCCTGTGTTAAGACTCAGGAAGTAAAGGAATAAAGAAAATGAAATCATACTTGTACATATTAGAAGTAATAATCATAATTTTATGCGTAGGGTAAGTGTACCAGTACTCACCAAATTATTATTTTTTGTCTGTATTTGGCATGTGCCGAGTTTTCGGTAATTTTATTTCGATCCCCCTGCCACGTGTATAAGAGACACTTCATCTGTCTGTACACGATCGTATATAGAATGATTAGAACTAGTGAACCAGTTTTCAGAAAAGTTATTTTTTTAAACACCTTGCATTACACTAATTAGCCCAGTAAAAATAGGCCTGAAGGTGGGAATTTGGAATAACAAGCTGAAAATTTCTGCATCAATTCTACTATACCTATATATAAACATAGTAAAAGTCCCAAGGAATTCCATTTGAGGAAACCGAGATATGACGTTATTAATTTGGCTGTCAGCCGAACTGTTCTCTCAAATTTCAAACTATTATAACAGGACATTTTAAGATATGAACTTGTTTCTTGCTCCATTTTTGAGAGAACACATTGGAAAGTGTTTTCTGGGATAAAGTGTTTCTATTTGTTGCCGCCCTTTTTAAATATGGAGCCATGAAGTGAAAAAATGGAATATTCTCAAATCTGTTTTTTATGTTTAAGGTCAAATATTTTCGTAACCGCTACGAAAATAAAAAAAAAAACACCTAGGACAATCATTATTGGGTACTTTAAGAGCTTTCCAATGAGGTGTGTATCATTGCTGTATCTTTAAACTAACGTAGCTAATGGCTTTTATGTACCAGGTGTGTACATATGAAACCGGAATTTGTGCAAAGACGGTGTTAGCTGTCACTGCGTCTTTGGCGACACTTGCTTGTTTTGACTGCTGATAACATCATAGTGTAGTGTTTAATAGCGTTGAACATGGCGCAATTTGTACCTACAAACTACGATGTGCGGACAGCATTGATTTTTTTGTTACCATTTGAAGAAAACTGCTGCAGAATCGCATCGCATGCTTGTCGAAGCTTACGGTGATCATGCTCTTGGTAAGTCACAGTGCTATGCGTGGTTTACAAAATTTAAAAGTGGCGAGTTTGACATGAGAAACGAAGAACGTGGAAGACCACCGAAAAGGTTTGCATACAGTGAATTGAAAGCTTTGTTGGATGAGGATGACGCTCAAACGCAACAACAACTCGCGGATCAATTAAATGTGACACGAGAAGCATTTTCCATACGTTTAAAAGCCATAGGAAAGATTCAGAAGGTGGGAAAATGGGTTCCACATGCATTGACTGAACGACAGAAGGAAAACCGAAAAAACACTTGCGAAATTTTGCTCGCCAGGTACAAAAGGAAATCATTTCTCCATCGAATTGTGACTGGTGACGAAAAGTGGATCTTTTTCGAGAATCCTAAGCGTAAAAGATCACGGGTAACTCCAGGAGAACCGGCGACATCGACTGCAAGACCAAATCGCTATGGACGGAAGACAGTGCTTTGTGTTTTGTGGGATCAGAAGGGAGTGATCTATTATGAACTGCTGAAACCTGGCGAAACCGTTAATAGCCAACGTAACCGACAACAAATGATCGATTTGCATCAAGCTTTGGTTGAAAAACGACCTGAATATGACGAAAGACAACATAAAGTGTTTGTGCTTCACGATAATGCACCCTCCCACACAGCAAAACCGGTCAAGGAAACGATTGGGACTTTTGGCTGGGAAATCCTTCCGCATGCGGCTTACTCACCAGACTTGGTGCCTTCAGATTTTCACTTATTTGCATCCATGGGACACGCACTTGCTGACCAGGGCTTTACATCTTACGAAAATGGCTTTACATCTTACGAAAATGGCTTGATGACTGGTTTGCAGCACAAGAGGCACAGTATCTTTGGTCTGGCATCCACACACTGCCGGAACGATGGCAGAAATGTATCGCTAGCGATGGCCAATGCTTCGAATAAAATAGTTCTTAGCATTTTTATCCAATCACTGTATCTTTTCTGTACATAAATTCCGGTTTCATATTTACACACCTGGTAATGGAAGGTGTAATGTATAATTTTCCGTGACACCAATAACAGTGGTAGCATGAGATTCAATAGTTTACAAATTTCGAGGAATTCGCAGCAAAGTTTTGGATAGATTCAATAATATTTTTACTTATGACAAGATTTTCTGGTTATAGTTTGGGATCAGTGGCGTAGCTAGTGGAAGGGTCCGGGGGGTCTGGATCCCCCCCCAAATTTTTAAAAGTTGTTTAAAATAAAGCCTAAAATCACGTTTGTCAGAAATATTTTTAGGGGGAGGTACTACGGACCCCCCGAAAGATCCCGGACCCTCCCCGAAATGAAATCCTGGCTACACCACCATTAGCGTAACTAGAAATTTTGATAGGACCCTTACTTGTGAGAATTGAAAGTATTTTTCAATGATCACATGGTATTATAATGATATTCTGGAGAGAGCCAACTGTGTTCTGGGCAAGCCTGTCCACCCCCTAAATATTTCTAAACATGCACGTATTAATACAGATATTACATTCCCTTGGATTGAAATAAATGAAGCTATATCAGTCTTTGTTAACTTTAAGTGAGAGTTTATTTTCACTAAAGAAACTCTCAGTAAGTAAGAAATGAAGACAATACTTTTCAATAGTAACTTCAAAAGAAAACAAATAGCAGCATGTTTCATAAGGAACTGGCAACATTGTTTTAATATCGTCTGCTGCTAGTGTGAATAAATCATTAAGTGCATGTTTATAGCGTGTTGATTGTGGTTATGTTTTTAGATTAAAAATGACTTGAGTGTGTGTTCTATATAAACAGTTAAGGCAGCAAAGTCGTCGATGGTACTTTTGTGAGTATTGGTGGAAAGGGATTACAAACAATTAAGACATTTAGTAAGAAGAGAAAGGATGGGCTTGATAAAGTCCTTAAACATTGTGAAAAAGTTACCGCTCATACTAGTTGTAGAAAAGATTCCTCTCGTCGTATTGGAACTGCAAATATTGATAATGCGCAACAAAATAGTAGAATATCACGTTTCCAGAACTTTGAACACATTGTTTGTTTTGTGAAAAGTTGATTGACAGTGATTTAAGGTACAGAATTCGTGAACCTGTAAGTTTAGTGACTACGTTACCTGTTATTCAAAATATAAGAACAACAGCAGAAAAACGAAAAATACATTTGGGATGAACAGGTCCTTATTAGGACTAGCACAGTGAGTGATTTAGTGGCAGAAGAGGGTCACTATCACCGCAGATGTTTCACTTATTTCTGTAGAATAGGGTCGTCTTTTCCAGGTGAAGCACCGCATCATACAAAGTCAGAAGATCTTGGTAAGTCTGAAGCTTTTTATAAAGTTTGTAATTGACTTGAGCAAAAGCGAAGTACCAATGCGTCTCAAGCGTAAAGTTCTTATGTGTCTTATCTGTAATGATGTGCGGATGTGAAACTTGGACCTTGAATGCACAAACGACTCAAAGATTAAGAGTCACCCGAAGAGTAGGGAGAGATGCATATTAGGAATAACTAGCACGGTAAGGAAAACAAATGAATGGATTCGTGTACAAACAAAGGTACAATATATAATCAAGATTGCGATGAAGATGAAGTGGAGATGGGCCGGTCACAGAGCTGGACGAACAGACGGAAGATGAATTCCTAGAGAAAAGAAACAACCAAGACAATATCCAAATGCAGCAGCAGACCGAGATATGTGGAAAGAAAAAGGGGAGGACTTCATCCAGCAGTAAATAGAAAATGGCTGATAATGATGATGAAAAATTAATACTTAAAAATTTCATTTTGCTGGAGAATATCGAAAATGTCTCTGGTGCGTTCCACCTGATCCCGACGCCCTACTCATCAGTGACTGGCCCATTCACCCCAAATGTAGTACAGAAGACTAAGCTATATTTTCTTTGCAATCCCTTGGATTTTCTAGCTTTGACTTTGCTGTCCATTGTCTTTTCTTCTTTTTCAGTTTTTCCAATTTTTCTTTATTTTACACTCTTTCCTCTGGTCTTCTCCATTTTTCATCTTCACCTTTCTCTAATGTAAACCGTATTCTCATGATAATTTCGCTAAGATTGAGACAGTATGACACTACATAGAAGTATTTTGATTTTTTTTTGCTTTTATATTTATTTTTTATTCTTATTTTAATTTTTCCTGATTCCAGGGATTAAGGATCTTTTGAAAGAATTCGGAACACTAAAAGCGCGTTTTGGACTTTATTTTGGAGGCCTCCGAGCAGTGCACAGAGTTCGGAAAGGTTTTGAGTTCTGAGCCGAATTGATGAAGTTATTGGTGAGCAATGAAGTGAACTTAAGGTTTGTCTGGAGATGATAGTTTGAAATTCTGTCAATGAAGGCGCTTCAATTAGTCACTCATGGTGCCCTCTTCTGAAATTTGGCAAACTACTTAAGCTTGAGAAGAACAGCAAAGTTCTTGTCATAGCATTCTTTTCCCAGTCATTTAAAAGACCCTTCCCCCTCCCCAACAACCCTCCTCTCTTGCGAGGGAAATCGTCGAGGGAGGGTCGTCTCGAAATATTTATTAGTTTATTACCGTCCTGTTCCTTCACAGCTTGTTTCTTGTGAAGATAGAAAAGCTGAATGTCGTTTTTTTTTCAGGTCCTCAATCTCATACATGTGATGGTCATTTTCAAGGGTTCTACAACGTGTGCGTATCTTCACAAAGACGGTAGCATGCCACAAGCCCACAACCACCAATTGGCAATTTGTGC
>JAGDQP010043914.1:0-12982 GCA_022664845.1 Lepisma saccharinum | reverse complement strand
TTCCTAACTAGTTTTGAGACGCCCCAGAGCAGAAGATAACCAATCATGGGTCTCACTCCTTGAGCTCTTATATCCTTTAGCTATACTTCATTCATAACTCGTCACATTTCCATCACGATTGTCTAGAAAGATTTGTATTTAGTATCTTCAAAAAATATATAGATAGCAGCTTACTGTAATTATTTTTTTCTCCTCATTTCTTTTATTTAGTACTGTACTAAACAATTGTGTATAAAACGGGGACCCAATATGGCACAGTATCCTATTCACTGTATTCGTCATAATACGCGTTAAATTCGACAGATGGCGGTAGTTGTGTGTATAGAATATGTATAAAGTGTGTTTTATACTTAAACCAGTAGATGGAGTTGCCAGTATTGCATATAACTTTGAGTAGAGCGAACTGATTTCAAAGTTGAGGTAGGCCTTGTACCTTATAATAAATTATTAAAAAGATAAAAAAATAAATAAACATAGAAACTAAATAAAAACAAATTAATACGTAGATAATCTTGTCTTCAAAACATCCTGAAAACCTAAACGGCGTTCCGAAAATCTCATCACGAAGAAAGCCTATACGGCTCTGAATAGCTTCACTGTCAGAAACAAAGTTTGTAAAATTCGTGTTTCTTTTTTTATTATTATTTTATATTAAATTATTTGGCCTATTTCAACGTAATTGTAGAGCAATATATTCCCTTAAAGTCAAAATAGCAAACCTTGAACTCTTGATAAGATGCACAAGTTATCAACAGTATAATATTGATCAAATTGTAGAAACTTGTTTTGTTTACAGAGAGAGAAATTTGATGCATTTAATGTATACGTACCTACGCAAAGGGCACAGCCAGATTAAGGCGGGCTAAAGGACCTGTAGCCCAGTGGGCCCCATTGCTTCAGGGGCCCCGCCAAAAGTAAATCAGTTTAATATATAAATAGTAAACACATGACCAGGCCGTCGTAATACATGGACACAGTAGAGCGCCGCTTGGGGTTCCTAAACCGATAGGGGCCCCAAGCTAATCTAAATACTATTTACAAGCGTTATCTTTTCTAAATTACTAAGATCACCATATTTTATTCAATTTGGTAAAATATTGCACGTCAGTTCCTTATTAGCAATGACAAATGTTAAGTGATAACTGGTAAAATATGATTAGGATTTCAAAATCAACTTCCTACAAGTAGGCCACTAAAAGATTGTACAATTTGTAACATTGGTTGATAACAGACTATTTATTCTATACTTTTAGTGCAGGTGTTCTCAAACTTTTAAACCAAAATTCATACTATCGCCGCCGTTGTACCAAGTAATATTACTGAATTGTCAATGCTAATATTTAAAATTGTAGTATTATGTTGCCAGTAATTATTATACCAACAAGACAGAATAATTATTAGCGTGTTTTCCTTGTAACTAGGTGGTCTCGAAATCGATTCCCGATGCTGAGCATCCCGACGGAGGTTTTCCCTGGTTCCCTCAATCATACTAAGTAAATGCCTTGAATGATACGTGCAACAGACCAATAATATAAAAACTAAGAAAAAATATGAACAAATTAGTTAATTTATTTCTGTCAGATAAACTAAAATCTACGTTCTTTGATTTCTCTGATTTCAAGACGAAATAATAGGCGTATTTTTTCATCTTTTGCTCTGTATTTATCTTCTAATGGAGTCGCCGTGACTCAGGGGAGGTCTACCTACGAATCGGGCAGCCCGGGTTAAAATCCCGGCCAGGACACTAAATTATTCTTCAATGCTCCAATGCATGGAGTTTTGAGATGAATCAAATTGGGTACCAGAGTGTCCTTGGCAGATGTGAAACAGGGTCACTTTTGGCGACCCGGTCCGAAAGTTGACCCGAATGACCCGTTTCAGCTCTGGTCCTTGGTACTCCTGGGCATATGGGGAGGTAAAGGCGGTCGAGCGCGCGGCTTACCACCACTTCGTTCCCTAAGTCGAAAATACCTTGAACGCTATCTCCACATCCCCTGCACACCGTTCACGACACGTGCGCATCGCACCGGGGGATAACTTTACCTTTTTTTTAAATATAACTGTGCAATATTTTTAATAAGTTTTTAATAAGGAATTTAAAAGTAATTGTTTTAAAGTATCGTATCGGAATAAACTTATTGAAAAAGTGTACAACAGGTATTAGCAACGGAAAGTTTATTGGGGAGATTTCATTATTTTGTTTGAGGCCAACACATTTCTGTGGATGCTTACAAGACCTGATAAGAGACATTTTCAAAAAATTGAGTTATCTCCCAAAATACTTTGCAGGTGTCCAGCTATATTCTCTATAAAAGTTGTTGTCGTCAAAGATATTTGTTTGTCCAAAACATTGTGTTTTTGTACGTACAATCTCCCATAAGGGACAATGCTTACTCCGATCTTAAACCTGTTTTTCTGGAAACTACAGAATTCTTACTTATAAATTTCATGCATTCACCCACAGAACTACAGTTTGTTTTTACCCTGGGCTGCTGAAATTAAATTTGTGAGAAGTAGGCCTATAACATTTATTTGTATATTGCATGTTCTTCATTCCATTACGAATGAGTCAATTTTGAAGAATCTTGGACTGGACACAAGATATTTCCTTGTTCAATCAGTTACAATGTGTTAGGTCAGTTATCCCCATATTGTTTATTTTTTCACCACGCTCACGTACCATGTATCCAAAGGTTTCTGCACGAGTACTGGTACGCTTGCCATAGTTTGAGAAACTCCCGTTTAGTGCAATAGTGTCGTCTGAAACTGATAAACTTAGGAGTGAAACTGATAAACTTAATTCTTGTTGGGATGCAATTAGATTTACGTGCCAAGATACGAATTCCTTATTAGGCTTACTTTTCAAATATTATAAAAGAAAAACATATATTTTTCTTCCAGTACCGTATTAGATAAAAGTTCGAAAAAATACATGTTTATTTTACAAATAATGAATTTTGCTAACGATTTAATTTTATTTATCGTTTCTATGGGTGTCTGTGCAGGTAGGGGTTCCAGTAAATTGCTTTGTACATGAGTCCACAATGATATTAAGACGGCCCTGCAGAGGGGGCAAGCAACAGAGGCCCTTAAAGAGTCAATAGCCCGGGTCTCCAAAATAACCTAGTCCAGCACTAACAAAAGTCGAAGAATTTTCGATTTTTAAGCGACAAGAAATATCCGAATACAATGAAAATTTATGGCAAATCCAGGTTGATCAGAAATAAGTGGCCATAACGTGCAATGTCCACATTCAAACCTCCCTGCCTCTTATTGCACGGTACTGATCGCATCGTGACTAATACTCGTTGAACTCTGTGAGACATATTGAACCGCGTGATTTACGGGTCATTTGGTTGCATAGGTTCAAACCACGACATACTGCGGCAAAAACGTATCATAATTTGGTGAGGACATGCGGCGTAGACTCAGTTTCATAACGGACAGTGTATCCTCTGGTTTAAATAAATTCGTACCGGGAGCAGAATCTACAAGATGAGGAAGGAAAAGACGAAGATCGATGGTGGATAACGGCGCTTTAAAGAGGCAAATAAACACACCACCGACAAGGAACTTACCCGACAGATTGTAGCGTGCCGCTAATATGACCACATAATTATGGTAGTGATCGCGATCCATATTTTAAGCAGAATTCACAATACATACCATGTTTATATAATGAAATGTACGGTAAAAACTAAAAAAGTATTTTAAAAACTCGTTAATCAGTGAAAACTTCAAGTGCTATACAAGTGTATAAGAAATGGAGAGAAAGAACAAGAGATGGCAGCACAGAAAAGCAGGTAACACGAAATAAACTAACTTTTTTATATTCAATGAAAGTTTCTATTTTTCTTTTTTTAGAATCAGTTGCTTTTATACTTATTAGTTGTTCATTTGTGAATAAATATGTATTTAAATTGTAAGATGTTAATGGTATTCACTGTGTAAATTGTAAACCTGTAATAATATTAGTTAGATTTTATATTAAATTCTTTGAGTGAGTCGCTGATAGCAAAAAGCTTAAGATTCTAAGTTGTATATTTTGTATTAATGAAATTTGATCGTAAATTAGATGGTTTTGTCACGTGCGTTGAGAACTGAATCCTATACGATGATTGCAAGCAAAGTGAACGGTTGTGGGACGCTGCTAACCTCCCTAAACACTTTCCATACCCGAAGTTGACACCACACAAAAGGTTTCGTTATTAGCAAGGGCGTCGCCAGGAATTTTCCCAAGGGAAGGCAGCAATACAAAGAGCACACAAACTTTATATGTATATAAAGGTAACTTTAAGACAAGAGAGACTCGCTATTTCCTGGCCATCGTTTACCTACACATGAAGTAAACACCAAGAACTGAACAAGCTAAGAAAAAAGGAGCCAACTTCAGATTCGTTTTCTGCCTCGATGGTTTAATGGTAGAGCGATCACCTCTGGTGCGTGGGGTCTCCGGTTCGATCCCGGTTTGTGTCATGTGGTTGGTTTTATGGTGGATAAATACCGTCTGTGTGAGTGTTCTCGGGGTCTTCCCGTTTCCTACCACTTTCTTCATTTTACCAATTCGGCTTGTTGCCTAAAGGTCTGTAAAAAATGTTTTAACGTCCTTGGTAATCAGGCTTCATTTTTAATATATTTAAAAATAATGGAAAAATGGTATTTGACAAAGTGGGCTAGATAACTTAGGAAATATATAGCAGTGTTAGCAGCTTTTGTTTAGAGTGGAGAGTGCATAAAGTGAATTGAGGCTTTTTAATATATGATATTTGGGGTGATAAGGGGTTTACTTCTATATTTTAATCCATAGCCCGGAAGCTACTTTCCCTTATCCACCTCCTTTACCACACCTGCCTCGTGTCATATTTAACAAATTTGCTTCGCTTAATAACTGATACAGTCCAGGACTCTACTGGCAGATAAAGAACTGCTGACATGAAAAAGAAAGCTTGGGTACTTATTGTTGAGGAGGATATCCTATAATTCTCATCTGCTCAACACGATATATATAAAAACATATAATGATCAGACAGGTGAATACCTTTCGAACTCCCTATATAGACAAGTATTTATTTACATGGACGGATATAAAATAATACAGCAATCAATGCAACCGGCCTATATTACATGTGTTGCGGGTCACGGCTCTTCCAGGCAACGCGCTTTCTTTGTTACTGAGGCGCGGTTACAGGTACTTTACCAATCTTCTCCTTGGCAACGGCTTACCGATTTACGAAACAATATTATGCATCATGGTCTCGCTTGACATTATTTAATTTGATTGGTTTCAGAGATTCGCTCTCGAGATCTTGCTTTTAATTTGAAACATTATCAATTTTCTTCTTCAGAACAGTATTTGATAGGCGGTGAACCTTGTGTATGCTCGACTCTAACATTGACTTTTAAACTTAATTCCACCGAGGTCAAATTGCCAATATTTCGGGAACAAATTTGAAACGCGGAAATTCCTTATTATCAAACTTTAAAAGACCTCCCAGTCTCCTTCTCTCTTTCACTGTTCCGGCGCGAGAGACCCCCACAAAGTGTTGTCAGGGCCTAGCTTACCTTCTGGCGGGAAAATGATTTAGCACCACATAACTCACTTCTTAACTAGGACCCAATCTTTTTATTCTCTCGAAATGATGTGCCCCTCAAGCGTCCAATGAAACGTTTAAAATTGAGTACTGAAGTTTGATTATACCCTCGATCGTGCTCGCCGAAAGATGACGGTTCGGATTTTTTTGCTACATTGCTCATACCAATCGTCATGCCACTACCAAATTGCTAACCGGGGATGCTCCTAGGGAGCTTTCTATCCTAGCATTCGGTATCTGAGGTGGTAGGTTCGCATCTTGACGCTTGTGAAGCCAGCATCAGAATTCTACCACCACAAGTACTGGTTTGCTATGAGCCACACATCAAATATTCCAGGTTAACCCCAAATTATTCTTAGTTCATCATTGTCTTAGAGCAATCTCTACCTGGGACTAAACGTATGAAGAATCTACTGCAATTCATGACCATCTTATTCGACTGGGTGCCGAACTTGAAAAGAAGTCCCGTTACGGAGATAAGCCCCAACGCAGAATCCAGAGTAAAGAATAGTGGATCGCAGAATCACAGAATAGAATGCGAATGACAGAATGCTTCAGAATGGCCCTTTGGCGCAGGGGCCTCTCTTATATACCCGTTGCCAAGTGACCAAGCGCCCAGTATTTAACCATTGCCAAGTGGCGGAAAATCCAGCGACAGAGGTGAATGTACTATATGGTTCAGGAAAATTCCTCTGGCCCTTTGTTTCTTCCAGTTTACCGCCCGTGACCTCAAAACTAGCTACACAGGAATATTAAAAATCCCAACGGTATCTCCCAAAAGTACAACAGCTACTATTTCTATTAACAAAACAGCAAATACACACCAATCACGCAAAGATTAAACCGTATGCAAAAAGAATAATTTATCAAATTAATAAGATATGAATGTGAATAACCTTCTCACTGAATTACGAATTTGAATATTACAACTGAAAAAAAATATTTAGAGACACAAGTTGCTTGTAAAGGCAATAAACACTAAACGTAAAGGATTTAATTTTGTGCTTTAGGAATTTATAAAGATCGGTTTTTAATTTCTATTTTTATTAGTTCATTTACTAGTTAACAAATTTTTAAATTTAACTAACATTTGTTTTAAAAGATTAATGCCAATAAACAAATAAAAAGCCAGAAAAAATGCCAACATCTTTAAAAAAGAATCCAACTAATGACATTGCCATCCAATGGTGAAAAAACACGATCAGAGTAAAAAGTATTCACCTCAGAATTGACGCTACGGTCACCTGTTATCGTTACCGTGAACTAGAGTAGATCACGTATAAATAAAAAAACACTGAACCTGACTTTTCTAAGCTAACCTAACCAATGGTTAGTGAACTTTATCAAATTTGAAAATACGTATATGTGTAAAAAAAAAAAAAGAAGATATTTCTGAAAAAAGTAATAAAACATGCCCCGGCGGGAGCCGAACTTGGATCACCGGCTTAGCTGTCCGATGTGGTAGCCGCAACGCTTGTCAGCGTTCCTTATGGGGTAGTGTTTCACGACACGCCCATGACCTTGTACTTTCTACTCTGAATGACTCCTGGAAAAGCGAACATACTGTACGTATCAGGTAAACACTAATGGACACAGACGGCAGTATATATGAGCCAATATCTGATTCTGGAGTACAGCGCCATCAAAACAAACGGCATCTCCAGAAAACAATGGCGCGCTAAAGCGGCAAATTTAAAAATGCGCTCCGATATTGATGCCGAAAAACTGACGGAACCGCAATATTCATTGACGGATTTTATTGTTGTCAACCTTATAAAGGCAATGGACACGCACATGAGAGAGATACCCTCGTGTGTGATTTGCAAACTCTGAACGTGTGAAGTTATGATCATTTTGTTATAACAGTGCGTAATTTTATTGCAGAATGTTTAGCTTTGTATAAAGCATTTGGGAACGTCATTTCAATACAACTCAGTCTCGGGCGAGACGCTTTTCCGAACAGTATGTACGCAAATTTATCCAATGTTATGTTATAAATAGTTGCCCTAGTATGTTACCTAGGTGATGTGAGAATTTGTTCCTGATTGGTTCATACCTAGCTGGACTAGATCCAAGAACGTAACATTATGTACCGGTACCTAAAATATTATTTAAAAATCTATATAAGTACTTGTATACCCTGTGAAACGGCACTTCAACTCATGTATTCGTCTTGAAAGGTTCGCAACTTTGATTACTGGGGACGTTCCTTAATAAAATAAATATTTATTCGCATCTTAATCTTCCTTTTGATTCATAGTAAGTATTTGTTATTAAGACTATAGCATCCTTGATTACCGGGGACTTTAGCCGAGTATTATAACTTTATAAGCACAAGACTTTGGTTCTGAATACAAGAGTAAGATTAGTCTGCATCTACAAGTCGAGCTTCATCCCACAGAAGACCTGAGAAGACATCTTTGTTGTAGTAGCTTCCAAAACTACAGGGTGTTCATAGATAAAGTGCCACTTTTACATCATAAGACTAAAATTGCATAGCATCACCCGTTACAATATATCTGTGAGGGATGACGTTCCTCGACGATCGCGTTTCCGGGAAAGAAGTGGGAAGGTAAGCGATCTGAGCATCTCGTTAAATACGATCTCGATATTCGCTGATGAAGCATTATATACTCTTTGTTGCTGAAGCACAGGTAAAACTCTTGAAAACATCATATATGTTAATCAGCAGTTTGGCTCCCATGTGGGCACCTCCGCAGTGCCAATACTAAGCCCGCAATATTTAGCAATTACCAATATAGTTCAAGTTTATTTTTCCAGGTTTCCTTTTTACCTTTTTTTTATTCTTCTCTACTTGGCAATATATTTCTATTTTGTTTTTCATTTCGTTTAGATAAAGGAAATTATAAAATTAATGGATGATGTTCTGATTCAGTTCACGAAAAACGTATTCACAAAGCTACTTCATTGTCATTTTCTTTTTTTCTTAAACAAAAACTTTTCAATGTTATACAAATTAGAATTATTAGCTCTTTAGAAATCGTAACAAAATTGCTTTTAAATTTATGTTTTAAAGTTTTCAACTTCCAACACACTAAGGAAGCTCCAAGCAAATAAATAACTTGGAAATTTACTTTCTTTTTGTTTTTTGTTCCATTTGTTTTTTATCTAACTTTTTCTTCAAGAAAAAAAATACCTCCTTGTCTGATTTCCAAACGAAGAAAAAATTATAAAAAATTTAAATGTATGCAAATTTTACACAAAAGAAACGATAGAAAACTTTATAGACATGAATTAATGATGATGTTGTTACAGAGTACAACAAAGAAAAGTTTAGCATTATTTTTAAAAAATTTGTTCAGTGAATTTTTGTGTGAGGAAAAAGAAAGATTTTAAAGCAACTTAACTAACTATTGGAACGCAATTTAGGAAAATGTTGAAAAGAAAAAAAAAGGAAAAGAAGAACAACAATGTGATCTAAAATTTAATGATTAGCAGCGAGAAAGGTAAGAATGTTTGTCGCGTGTAATAAAATATTCAACAAAGAAACTTTCGAAATTACATTAATACTTAATAGAAGTGGCTTTTGTGGTCTCGTGTTGGAATTGTATATACATTAACACTTCCCGCACACTTTGTAGCCCATCGTCTTTGAGTAGAACAATACAACCTGGATCTCTTGGTTTCTCAACTTCTCACATAAAAATTTTAGTGTGAGACTTAATGTGATAGTGACTGTAATAAAAATTCTTGGATCCTGGAAGTGAGGTGGGGTGGTCAATCCCACGCTCGACCGCCTTTACCTTCCCAAGGTGCCCAGAAATACCAAGTACTCAATTTGATAGGAGGTTGAGTGCACCTCAGAACGCCAGGCGTGGGAACACTGCGAGAAAAGTCTCCAGTGTGCTGACCGGGATTTTAACCAGGGCCGCCCGATTCATAGTCAGACGCGCTACTACCTGAGCCACGGCTGAGTTATAAATATATTATTAATTTAAATACAAATAAGTCCTTTAATTCTAGAAAAGCTAAAACCAAACAAAATAGTTCTTCATCTAATCTGGTTTTATGCTATAAAGTATAAAAGGCTCGCATAAAAGGTGCATTAAAGTACGGACTGTGTTGATTGTATGAATCATTGTTGGGGCTGATGAGACCTATTGTGACGCGGAAATCAATGCAGTCGAATAAGAACTTATGCTATTAGAGTCGTCTCGTCTCGTGGGAAACAAACACATCTTTTGTAGAGAAGGCAACAATTTCAAGAGACAGTTTCTGTTTTATTCATTGTTGAAAGAGATTCATTATTACGGGTTTCACTCTTTACAACAATCATCAAGTGATTTCAAAATGAAACAGAAAAGAAAATGAAAAATCGGCACGGGCAGAATTCTTGAAATGATTGTACATTTTCTTCTCGGAAATTTTTAACTCTCTACGCTTGTACTTGTAGGATTGCGATTTCGTACAAGGATAAAAATACATTCGATACATACAGAGATAGTGGTGCTATCTAACGTTAGAAATTGCTGCTTTAAACTAACCTTAAGTCTCATCTCTGGACAAAACACTCTCAGGTCTTGTCTCGTGAATAACATTCGAAACACAAGTTTATTTCTGTGTACTAGTTATTACGAAGACGACCCTTGATTTTATCTCCGATGTCTTCAACACGCATACTGGACGACCACTGATACCAATTACACTCTAACACGAGTTAGAAAAAAGGTGTTTGAAAGGTATTTAAGAAGTGAGATGAAAGTGAAAAAGAAGGCAAACAGTAATCAAACACTGGTTCAATGAGATGTAGGATTTGTTTAACGTGGTGAAGAAACACATTGTTTTACAGTATAGAACATAAGATTCGGATGAAATAGCAAAAGAAAGAGTATTTTCATTTCAATTTGGGATTAATTTATTAATATTCCCTCGACCTCGATAATTCCCCTCCCCCCCTCCCTCTCACAGAAAGGGAACAAAACAGAAATTCATTTTATCTTCCGAAATAAGAACGATTAGAATTCAACGGAAACGCTCTGGGATTACAAAGTCGACATTTACTGCTAAAATGTCTGGCATGTGACCGGAATATAAGCATTCTTTAATAGGTTTCCCATTTATGGGACTGGAATGGAATATTGAATTAATTTTTAGCGAAGACCTGTTTGAATGCTAATTCGTTTTAAATGTGTTGCTACTTTCTAGCATATGGTTCTGAAAACAGAACAGAAAAATTGCCGATTATACTACTACTTTTTTTTTCTTCTTAAATACATGGACGAATTAAAGAAGTTCGAGGTAATTATTTTATATATAACCCGAAATATATGTGACAGAAAACTGTCATATTTTGTACAAAGAAACGGCGGACGTTAATGTGTTAGTGTACAACATATGACAATTTTGTGTCTCATACATTGTGAGTAATATTTAAAAGATTACCTCAAACGTTTTTATTCGTCAATGTCGCTTGCACCCCCTTGACTTCTGGACTGCTCATTTAAGGTAAAGACACCATGGTTCATAATGTAATAAATTTGACTCTTTTTTAATAAACGACCTCGAAATAAAGGCTAATTTTTATGTGATTTAAAACTATTTCGAGAGTGTTATCAGGCTTTGTAATACTGGGCTAAAACAACGCTTATCCTTAATATTTTATATGTTATGGATATTTTCTATAAGATGGTTGAGCCAAATAACGCCATATAGACCTTTAACGCCACCCCCGGTGTTTTGGAAACGAGAATAAGTGGCAGCAATTCAAAAGTACGAATATGTAGGCAGATGCCCTCTAGCAGGACTACCAGAAACTAACTGCGCCAGTGCTCATAGGAGAGCTGCCATGACGCACACTTGGACCTGTGGTCTCGACAAAGAAGCTCGTTGTCAAATGAGGCGGGTACATTTGCCTGAATTTGACGTCAATTCTGAGTCATGATCGCTGAAAGTCATACCTATATGAAAAGAGTCGAATGTCTTGTCGTTCCGCAAGCGCAAGAAACTACCGAAAGTTTTTGTAATATGTAAGAAAATGAATTGGTAATATGATCGTCTGCGTGTATCCCAATAACGCCACAGCGAATATCTTAATAACTGAGTAAAATTTATATCTTTATAATTTACAAATTTATATCCATTTTCTCTATTTTCTAGACTTAATAAGAAAGCGTTTCTGAAATTCTCTCATAGCGACAGTTTTTGTTTTGTATTTTTTCCCCACTAACTGCATGAATGTTGCACTGAATGTGTGGTATATATAATATATAGGGGCCTATTTGTAGTCAGCAAAGTGCCTGAGTTTTGTTGTTGTCTTCGTCGCTTTAGTTTACAAAAGAAACATTTCCTATTGTGTAGTTAATGTGGGTAAGTTAGAATTCCAAACTGTTTGGAATTCTAACTACCATGGTTCACGAGCTACATCAGATCTGCTCTTAAGTTGGCGTTATTTGGCTTACCTATCTTATTGAACATAAAATGTACACTCAGGTTTACTTATAACGCAGAGCATACCAGACACAACTGAAAGAAGGCTTCTATCGTTAGGCACCTTCATATAAGAACAAGAAGTTCAAAATGAACGAGATTCATAGCACAGCATGTCATTTCGAGAAAAAACAGCATTGGACAGTCCCACCTAATGTTGTTAAAACACACAAAATGCGTTCAAGGATTATGTTGCATGCAGATGCATGGATTGTTTTAAAACAATAAATTGTACGCATGGAAATTTGTTATAATTTTCTAGAACTTCGCTGATGTTAACATGAATAGATCAGATTCATTTGGGAGATTGTAGTGATATCTTTTGAAAGATGTCGTTGAAATTGGGGGGCGGGGGTGAGTGCAGATCTGGAGGTGTCCGTCAACATTTAAGAGATGTTGGGGGTGTAGGAAAATCCCTACCCGGAATACAGGACATGAACATCACACACGCACGAAACTTTTCCGGAAAAATACGGTACGCCTGGCAACCCTGAATATAGATAATGTTAAGAAAGATCCCGGACAAAGAATTTGGTTAAAGTAATAAACACAACGGTCTCATAAATTGAATTTTAATAATAAAATTTAGAAGCCTATTTTGTCATTAAATTGAAAAATTAATAAATAGGACCTAATAAAGTTAACACAGATCCCATGCAAAAACCGTAATCTCACTCTGCATATCCTGAAGCAAAAATTTACATTCCGTTAATGTAAGAATCAAAATATCAATTTTGGAGAAGCAGCTTTGTAATTTCATGAAAGATAATCAATATAGAGAACTAATTAATACAATAAGATAAAAAGAAAGACATTTTAAAAGATTCTGATAATAACATTTACAAAATGAGACTTTTTTTTTTAGGAAAAGAAAAATGGCGTTCTTGGAAGATGGCGATGTTTTTTAGGGAAACAGGAGAACGAGAAAGAATGTTAGAATCCAT
>JAGDQP010043913.1:0-11267 GCA_022664845.1 Lepisma saccharinum | reverse complement strand
ACATATTTTTCATGTTTTAAAGTTCTATTGACATTCGTGAAAGCAAAGCACATTGGAAAGCAAAAGAGAATAGTCTTATCCTTTGTTTGAGGCTAGGTCAGCAGGTAAGGTAAAAAGAAAATACTACAATAATAGAAAGCTTTCCCAGTATTTATCTCTCCATTTCAAACATTTTCTATTACCTAGACTATATTGATTTCTAGCCTTAACAATAATTATTTGTTGTTACCGTTGTGTTACAAGGATAACATACAAATCAACACACACACTTTCTGTCATTCTGTGTTATCAAATAAATTTGTAGATTACGTCACGCCATGTAGAAAAATGATAGCACTAAGTATAGTAAATAGAAGAAGGATGGAGGGAAATAAATGGAATTCCAGTTCTTGCGGTATTGTTACGACAAATATGAGGTTTTGCTCTCAAAGAAAGTAGCGAAAAAAGAAAGAACAGATAAAAAAAACAACGAGAAAACAAGAGGAATGACAGTAAAAACAGAGAGAATGGAGAAAGATGAAAAATAAAGGAACAATGACTAAACGTCAGAGGAAACCCCCGTTCTGTCATGCTATTAGGGCGACTGGTTTGGTTCCGAGGGAATTGGTGTCTTGTCATAGCCTTTAACTACGGTCTTTTACGGCCCATTGCAGATGGTTACAGCCTTTTCCACTGTAGCTACTCTCGGCATCGACTTCAGATGGTTCCACGTAGACCATCACATCTAGAACCACGGTTCATTATTATTTTACCAGCCAACTCAGAGGCACAGGCCAATAGGGAATGGTCTCTTTTTTTTTTCGTTTAGCTTTTACCAACCGCATGGAGAATCATGTCAAAACACGAGAAATACAAAATCTCAGTAACAGAACATCTTTTTAGTTTTCCTCGCGTTTCGCTTTCGCTATACAAGATGTTTTCTCCTTTTTTTTCTTCTTTCCTTGGGAGGGCTGAAGAGCTAAAGTAGTAGGAGAAAGACGTTTAGAATTTCAAACAGAATCATTCAAGAAAAGTGAAGATACTCCTGCTCAATTTTTAATAAAGAACTGATCCTTCTTTTTTGCTCCTCTTGGAGAAAACAAATTTAATATACCTCTCGTTTGTTTTTCCTTTCCTCTCATCTTTTCCTATATTTTTTTCTATTTTTCAGGCGTGAAACAGTTTCTCTTCTTCTTCTTCTTCATCTTCTTCGAGGTCACGTGTGCTGGGGAGGGACTAATCCCAATGGTGTTGAATTGATGCTGAAGTTGCCATGAATTTTTGAAACTCTCTTCTCGTATTCTTTTTACCAAAACGGGATTCTCAAATGTGTTTTTGCTCTCTCTCTCTCTCTTTTTCTTCCCCATCTTTTTTTTTATTTTTCATTTACATATAACATATAAAACGGAAAAGACATAAAACTTTTATACCTTTTAAAATTACGTAATTGTTTCTGTTTTTTTTTTCTCCTTCGTTAAATCAATATGGACGTTAAAATAGAGTTTATTTAAAATTTTAGCACAAGCGGTGATCCCTAATCGCGTTGACATCAACAGAAAATCTCCCGAGACATTTTTATCTACCGTACTTTTATAAGATCACAAACAATTGAGTGCAATAGTGGTCTAACCGACTTTTTTTTAAAGGAACTCAGGATCCAAACACAAAGGGTTAGGATGCACCAATTATTCGGAGCTACTTTCAAACAAAACTAATTGGATTTCTTCCTCCACTTAATCTTGTTTATTCAGTTCTGAAAAACTATAGATCTATATTTTTGTTTCTTCTGTTTCTCTGAAAAGTATTGGTTGGACCACTGTCACGCTAAACTCTATAAGTTTAAACCATAGGGAGAGAAAGAGAAAGAAAAGAATGATTTAGAACTTCTTGAGAGGAATTTTTTGGCCAGTGCTTGGAAGGAACGCATTCTTGGGAAATCATTACTTTTAAGGGAACAATGTCATGGAACGCTTCCTTCATTTTTAGGTGGAATGGGGCGCAAACATCGTTTATTTTCTTTAAAAAAACGTGAGCAAAAGTGTTCGTTCCTTTTCAGTTCTTTTGAACATTGCCCAAAGTGTAAATACAAATTTGTATGTAAAATTTTCGTTGTTAATTTATTTTAAATTCTCCTGTGAAAGGCCAACAAGTTTTTTTTTCAAGTGAGGCGCATGTAACTTGGGTACAATTTGTGTAAAAGAAAGACTGCTTTTTAAAGTGACCTTTCGGAATTAATGTGTTATGTGACTGTTATATTGCATCACTATTGTGTTGTGTTCCTCTGTGCGTTCTCTTATATGAAATTACAAAACTGCATGACAATCTACAGTGATAGTGTATTCTCTTGATGTTCCTAAAATGAATAACTATAACAAGACCTAAGGCAAAGATTTCTATAAGTTCTCTCATCTTTACTGTCTCAAGAATTTAATACTATTAGCAGCAAACACAAAGTCTTATTTTAAAAATATTTCATACCCATTTACTTCTAATACGATCAATTTGCGTACAAAATGAATAAATAGACCGTGACTTCAATATAAAACAGTTTGTATTGCTAAGGACCTTTACATATCAGTTTCTTTGAACTACGTCCCGAATTATGTTAATTATGTAATTTAAAACGTGTTCGCAACATTGTATCTAATTTAATTAAAAAAACGAAAGAATAAATAACAAATATGGAACGAAATCGTTTCTTATTACGGAACGAACAACAGAACGTTTGCCTTTGAAAAATGAAATATGAATAGGACCATTTTCTTTTGTGAAAAGTAACAAGAACGGTACAAAGTTCCTTTTTTCAGAAGGAACTTTCCGGACACTGCTGTTGGCCTAACCATAACAAAAATCTTCTCATTTTGAAAACGTCTAATTATGATAATTCATGTTGTACTGGGAATTCCCTGGAAAGGTGAACAGATTATGCTTTGATGTTAACTTCCATTTGAACTTTCTGAAAACAGACGTACAGTTTTAAGATAACTCCAAATCACTTACGTCCTCATCGAATATAGAGCCCAGGATATTGATTACATAGCAACAAGCCTAGCCTCTCATTCATCAGACACCTTCTGAAAAACTATACAATTCCCCACTCTATCCCGCCCTGAGCCTGAGGTGTCTAATGGCCATAAATAAATTAACTTCAACAGGTAACAGCTGCAGTGCAAAATCTACAATGCATGGAGCTACAAGATGTGGGCTATGGTTTGAAGGTAAGGACAATGTGTACGTAAAAACTATTCCGCAGTTTCTTGATGGATATAAATGTAAGGTAACCGGTAACATGCCCATAAACAACTTTGATCACTTAATGCCAAACGATATATTCAAAGAAATAATCTATCAATTAAATTCGTAGGTAGACTTTTAATTGGTACTGACTCCTGATTGATTGAAAGCAGAAGGTGATCTTCTTGCTTGATTATTTTCATCCTTGTCTATGATTAGTTGTAGACTTTAGTCTGAAGAAGGAAGTGGTATTCTTCCGAAATTGTTACCCTTTAGTTTCGTTTTGTGATTATTAAAAACAAAATAGTCTTGTCACGCAGCTGTGTTTTCTGTATTCAAAATTTGTATGCCACTCAATGTGGTACAGGGAACTTAATTTACCAAAGTACGAGTATATACTATTAGAATGTTTGCGATGGTCTCGCTTGCCTTGGGATTCCAGTTTCAATCCCCATTGGAGACACATTGAAATGGTAATCCAGAGTCCACATTACATGATACGTTCTGTCTCAATTTAAAATAGAATACAATAGCAAACTACCATCATGATCACCTTGTCCGAAGAATATCTTCAACCTACCTCCGGGCAAAACATCATTCATCATTTTTATTGCTACTGGAATGAAGGATCGGCTTTCAATTACACGTGTAAAATTGTCAATACTTAGCACCAACTAAGATCATCTTTAAAGATTATACTTGGTCGTTTGCGTGCTTTGAACTCAAACTGTTCTACACATTTTATTAAAGTAACTGCATTAAATGTATCGAAAATAGGATATAAACATCCCATTCGTTTAATTAGAACGTTAATATAAAACTTGTTTATGTATTAACAATTGTTAAGGCAATTGCAATATTAATACTCAAGATTACTTTTTTTTCAATTGGAAAATAGCAAACAGTTCAAAGAGAAAAGATCGTCAACACACATAGTGTATATATCAAAGTAACAATAAATGAAATACACGAGAAAAAGTTAAGATTTTGGGTTATTGTTGTCTAACAAGTTTTATCCAGCTATTGAATCTAGTTTTAAGTTAGTTCCCATTTTAAAGGTTGAACAGGTAACTGCATGGCCTGTCTTCTGTATGACATCTCGGTGGGCACTATTCAAAGATGCAGAAGATAACCAATCCCTTAATATAAACGTCACCCAGCATTCGCCAATAAAACTGACGAAAATCCTGGAAAGCAGCCACTTGCCCTGCAGGAACAGGACTCAATGTCCCACCTTATTTAGTGTTAGTCGAAAGTCCTCGACAACCATAACTACTTGGCCACAAGGGACTGGATTTATGGTTTTTACTGTTATGTAAATCAGTTTTGTGTTTCCCAAATTAAAAATTTCTTTTTGTCTTTCCAAAAATGTTCATTTTTCTTCCCATCAATCAAGCCTAACATTAAAAAGAAATAATATTATTTTTTTAAAAATAAGATATACTTTTCTGACACAATTCGTACTAAAAAGTAAAAAAAAAAAATTTTTGTTTACGCATGACTAAAAAAAGTATATGGCCTCATATACAGTCACTTTATAAATTCTTCAATTGGCGCGCCTCATGCTTTTCTTTTTAATCATGCATAAACAAAATTAATATTTTTACTTTTTACCACGAATTGTTTAAGAAAAGTATATCTTTTTAAAATTATCTTTTTTCGAGTTATTTCGGTGTTCGGATACTTTTTCTCAAGTCAATGTTTTGTGACCCAATTTAAAACAATTTCGTTGCAGGCTAGTATTTATTTTAGGATAAACAAGTCCATATTTTTTTTAAAAAATATATATATTAAACTATGCTTTAAAAATATATATAGAAATGTATGAATGTAACAATAGAATACTTTATTGTGTCACCCAACGTACGTCGCTGTGCAAAATTTCATCATTGTTTGACGTCCGGAAATGAGTTAAATTAACGTTGCAAAATTTGAGGACACCATGAACTAAAGAAAAGTCTGTAATTAAAATATACTCTTCTTAAAGCAAAATTATTATTTTCTCTCTCTTTATATTGATTTCAATATAGTACATTGAAAGGAAAGCGTTATAAGTAGGACACTTTTATACGAAAATGACAGACCAACTGTTGTAGTAACAGTACTTGCTCATTTTCTAGTTTAATGTCATGATGCATGACGTCGATTCCATTAGTCATGTCACCACGTTCAAAAGCACCCACGCACTTCACTTTCTCTCTTAACTACTAGAATTCTGCCTCATTAAAATAATGTATGAATACAAAATAATTTTTAAAATGTCATATGATTCATGAAGCAAAAGCATAAACGCAGAGATTCTGACCTTTTGTTAACAAACAAACAAAAAAGACATTAAAGTAGTCCCTTCCCTATGTAAAATTTAATTTAAACCCGTTTTTGACTTCTAATAATGGAACAGTGAAACGCTATATATATATTCTAAAAATGAGAAACTATTACCACGCTTATCTTTGCCCCTCCCGTGTGTTACATAATTTCAAAATACATGTATTGCACGTGGAAATTTACCTACCTACGCACAGAATGAACAAATTTTTCTAATTTACTTTTCCCGTCCCCTCAGCTTCCGCATTAAAAAAGGAGTTCCATTCGGACTATTTTCTCTTTCTGTCTCTCAGATTTTGATTGGAAGAATAAACCACCAACCTACACACTTTTTTTTTCCAATAACATCTTTTTATTTGCCTTCTTTTCTCTTTCTCTCTCTCTCTCTCTCTATCTATCTATCTATCTATCTATCTCTCTCTCCGAGTTTCCTCCTACACAGCCAGCCACAGTATCCCCCTACATTGATGTTATTGGGATAAGTAGAAAAGCAAATACATAATGTTTGAGGAAGAAAAACAAATCATTTTCAACGTTTGCTTTTGCAGTGACCTCACCTGTTACTTTCTTAGTGTAACAGTGTTTCCAACTCAGAAATTTTAAGCTAAATTTAGACATTTAACAAACTACGTTAGCAACCAGAAATTAGAACGTTCCTGTTCTTGAGTTAGCGGCTCTGTACACGCGTTCTCATGACAAAGTCCAAAAAACATGGTCTTTTTCTTTGCAGCAGGAACTTCTAAATACCGTTAGCTTTGTTCATTAGCTACGTACTTTTAAACTGTATACTACGCTGGTAACTATGAGTCATACATTACTTGCTAAATTACTAACTTTGCTTAACCACGATAATAATAATAATAACAATAATAAAGTGACATCATGAAAAACTATTGAATTTCAATCGAAAAGTGTGGATTTTAAAAAAATGCTCTCGCTTTGGATAGAAAATGTTATCTTTTTAGATGGGATTCCGATGTTTTACGAATGAAATTTATTCTTCAAACTTCAAACGACTATTTCTCATTTTTATAGAGTTGTTTACAATGCATCATCGGTACTATTCAAGTTTGTTTTTCCGCTATTTGGTAACGCGAAGGTTACCAAAATACGCAACCCTACTGAGAAGTTAATCGCGTTTGGTTAAAAATGACAACAGGAGTGCTGATAACTTTTCTCAGCTACTAAAACATACCAGAAGACGTCAGGAATAAAATATTTACAAGAAACCTTTGAACGTTGTTATCAAGTACGTGACGAGACGAAAGAGAATCTTTTGAAGACGTTCTCTCACAGTGTCCCGGCTAGCACAGGAGATAAGGGCGTTGGTTTGCTGGTCGGAAGGTAGCAGGTTCAAATCTTATGAAGATCAATTTATCTTTTCTACATTCATAAGAACATTATTTTTCATTCTTACTATTTATGAATAAAGGCTCCTTTTTACTTTCTTTTATACTTCCAACATTTTTTCCGTCGTTGCGTTTACGTTAGAATATGCGATTCTAAAAACAAAAGAGAAAAATAACATTGAATGGCTTGAATCAACTGTTCGTGTATGCGGATGATGTGGAGTTAATAGGGAACGATATAGATGCACTGCAAAGTAACACCAATGTCTTAGTAGAAGCGTGCTATGAGATAGGTCTACAGGTAAACACAGAGAAAAAAAATACATGATAACAAGTCGAAACACTGGGAATGAAGGAAATAGATACATAACAATTAAAACTGAGAACACAGAGAAAGTAAACAAATTTAAATACTTGGAAGTATATGTAACAAGCAAAAACGAGGTCATGGAAGAAATAAAAAGTCGCGTAGTATCGGGCAACACATGTTTCTATTCAGTCGAGAAAATCCTATAATCGTGATTAATATAAAAAAAAGTTCAACGTATATTTTATACCGGTAATCATTTACCGTTGAGAAAGTTGGAGTACGACCCTAGTAAATGAACATAAAGTTACGTATGTTCCAAAATAAACGTTTTAAGAAAAATATACGGGCCGAAATGGGACGAGATGACTGAAGAATGAAGGAAACTCCATAATGAAGGTTTCCGCAGACTGTACGACTCACTCGATGTTGTAAGAATAATGAAATCGCGACGACTAAGATGGGGGTAGCTCGATTGGTGGGGGGAAGCAAAGATTATATTCCATCGTGGTTGGTAAGCCGGAGGGAAAGAGACCGTTAGGAAGATCGAAACTTCGTTGCGAGGACAATATTAGAATAGATCTTGGAGAGGTAAGGTGTTTGTGATGAACATTGGCTTGATGTTGCCCACAATAGAATCCAATGGCGAACGTTTGTTAATGCGACGATAAAATTGCGAGTACCGTAATAACTGCATCTTGTTTTAGTGCCTTTTAAAGTTGTTAAGTGTGTTATCCTAAATAAATAAATAATAACTTTCGTGAATTGTAGTCTGTTCTAATCTTCAGTAAGTAACCATAGCGCAATGACTGACTGGTGGCTTTGGTTCAATTGACTGTCGTGTATTGAACTCAACGACTCTCTCGCCAGTTTTACTTCTCAGGTTTCGTTACCGGAGTCCACTACTCCTTTTGCCTCTTCAAATAGCCCCTCACTTAGTTTCACGATGCAGAAGATCAACACTGAATGAAAACCTTTGAAAATGAAACTTGTTGACTGTTTATACCGCTGAAGGGAGCGTTAACACTGACTTATTAAGAGAGGATTTAGTTCGTAGGGCTTCTGCTGTTGGTTTTGGATAAGACTTGTAACCTTGTATGAAGATACTTCCTGGATACTAAAAGTGAAGTTAAGTGTTGAGAAACTGCTAATTGAAGGATTTATATGAACAACTGGATAAATTAAATATTTGATATTTTGCAGAAAGTGGAAAAAACTGTGTAGGTGCGTTGCTAGACAAGAATTTTTCATTGGTAAAGCTATAGAAGCTGGTTTACTAAAATTCTCATTTGTTATCCATGTTTCTCATTGAGGTAAAATATTTGAATTTATGCAGAAACAAACTTTGATTTCACATATTTTTTGTCTTTCGTACCTCATTTAGTCTTTTTTCCCAACGTTTATGCAGGTTGTCCCTAGGGTTGTCAACTATGTCAGCGTTGAATCCGGGGCACTGATATATATTTTTACAAGCGAAGATCAGTGTTGTTAATTTAGTAACTATGTAGCTAAAACCAACAATTTCGAATACTCATTTAGCAACCAAAGATTTTCAGTTGTCTATCTTTTGCGCATGCTCTATTGACAAACAAGCCTAATTCTAATGTTGGTAAGATTGTTATTTAGCTACTTGGTGTTTATCTATTTTCAAGTGGTTATTGTTGGCAACACTGACGAAGTAACACTTCCTCCTCATTAACCACGCCTTTAATGATAATATTCGTGCAAAGTCTTGATAATCACGGTTTATTTGGCTTCGGCCGTCTTATAGTTCTGGACGTTTGGTTATTGTTTTATTTTAATGTCTGGCTTTATGAAGTAACAGTTTCTCGTTAACCTAGTCGCACAGGAAAAAACGCTCTAGCAAATCCAGCTATATTTGCATTACTAAACTATATTGTTAAAACTTACAGTAGTCGTAACC
Source organism: Lepisma saccharinum (assembly GCA_022664845.1). Taxonomy (NCBI): domain Eukaryota; kingdom Metazoa; phylum Arthropoda; class Insecta; order Zygentoma; family Lepismatidae; genus Lepisma; species Lepisma saccharinum. The sequence continues at coordinate 2,146 of JAGDQP010043913.1, read as the reverse complement.
ATAATTGTGCTACGGTAACGTTACCCTTGTGCTAAATTTGCCTATATCTGGTATTGCTGTACACGTGTGATTCCTAAACAAGTATTGCTAAATTTTACATTGCTGGGAAAATCTAATTGGCTGATTGAACGATATCCCTTAATGGCCTTCAAGTTGGACAATATATATATTGCTGTTCGAATCATACTGTATGGTTGCTGGATGCGCATGCGCAGAAAATGAAAGATGTATAGTTACTAGAATTATACAATACAAGTCTTGGTAATCGTGTATTGTCACTATGACAATACACATGAATTAGTTATGTGCATTGTTACAATTACAATACTGTGAACAATATTTTATGGTAAAATTCCTGTTTCAAGTTAAATTAGGAAGATGTTCTGTTAGCATTATAGCTGACTTTGCAACAATGCATAGTTCAATTACCAATGGGAGAATTATGTTTGACCATACTATATAGTTACGACAACTATATATATTGTTAGAAATTGACCACGGCTCTATGCAGTATTGTTGTGATAACTGTACATATAGTTATAACAACAGTGTGGTATTGTTGAGGTTACTAAACCTCACGTATACACTAAAACCGGAAAAACAGACAGGTACGTGAAAAAGTCAAACCTAAGACACCGACAAAAATAATGGATATACGTATGTGGGACCATGGTCACACAAATACATAAGCATATAAAGCCTCCTAGGACAAAATAGTGAATTTAATCGAAAATAGCGGTAAACCACCAACAATACACAAAACTATAAGAACAAAAACAAAATCGCAGGAAGCTAGAACACTGTATACAATATTGCAAAAGAAAATAGGAAACAAACTCTTTTATTATAAAAGAGAGAATCCAACATACTAGTGAGAATGGAAGAGATACTCTTAAATTCTCTGTACACGGAGGTAACACAAGGACACCAACTTAAGATCACAGCGAGAGAGGCGTTGACATCATGTTCTTTTGATAATCAAAAGCAAATTTCAGGATTCTTAACATCCCGGTCATAGTTTAATTTTTGGCATGACAGGAGAGCGTATTCCTGGTCAGTCCCGGTCAATTCTAGTAGCCTAGCAGTTGGCAGCCCTATATGTCCCCGAAATAATAGTGTAAACTTAGGGAAGTGATTATTCACATCAAAACAAGAAAAGAATTGCTTTGAAGAAATTCAAAATTATACGTAGTTTCGGAGATACAGTCGCTCATCATCACAAGTAACGTCATAGCTCGACACACAGTAATGTAAGTGATGTCGGCTTAGCAAATCATACTGAAAATGATACTCGATACATCTATTTAAGTTTTCGCAACCGAAAAATTCCATTCTCATTGAATTTAAATGGTTGAATAGGACAAGCATAGAAGCCTTCTTTAAGTTGTATAAGCCAATCATAAACAATAACTTAAATAGATGTATAAGGTGCTACGGTACTTCGAGTGAGATTGCTAAGCCGATACCGCTTACGCCATTACTTGTCGAAATATGACAAGATTATTTGGTGTAAATAATCACCTCCCGAAGTTTGAATCATTATTTAAGGGAGTCACATGTATAACTAACAGGTTGTCTCATAAGTGACGTCATTCAGGTCTCCAAGGATGTTGGAATTAGAGGATAGGACAAAATTTAAAAGAAACTGAATCCGAACGTCAGTCCGCCATCTTAATGTGCGGAGATGAAAAAGAGTATGAAAACTGCCACCAAAAAAATAACAGTTAATTCGATGAATTTACGGTGTATTAGTCTTTAATCCCAAGAGATTAACATATTGGATGCTTAGGTTCAGGGATTAACTAATCACTTTCACTTTGTCTTTACTCCCTCTCTCCTAAATTATGGCTGGGCAGATCAAGATGGTGGACTTACGTTTTGTAGTGTAGATGTCACGTGTGAAGCACCCGGTTAATTCTACAAACGTTTCCTTTTACCTCGTTTTCTAGGCATTAATGAACACTTACTGATTCATCTAAAAGCTTATTTACATTAAAAATATTGTCTTCACTACATAGCACACATAGCAGTGGTACCAGCATGACTACCACTTGTACGTGTTAACTCAGGTTAGAGTAGACCTTGTGATACAGTTTTAATTCCGAGCCAGTGTTGAGTTTAATTCGGTGCTGTGTTGAGCTTTATG
>JAGDQP010043912.1:0-16071 GCA_022664845.1 Lepisma saccharinum | reverse complement strand
TACAATGTCTATGGTAACAACAACGGAATCACAAATAAATAAATGGTTTATAATTTTAAAATTTAAATTTGGATTGTTTTAAATAAAAATATTTATATTCAATGTTTTAAGGCATTGTAGTATTATTGGACAGTAGTATTAGTAGTAGTAGTATTTATATTAGTAGTAGTACTAGTAGTAATAGTGGTTGTAGTAGTAGTCTGCCTGAGCCTTAGATGCCGAAAGGCCATAAATAAAAGTCAATTCAATTCATTACTAGTAGTAGCAGTAGTAAGAGCTGTAGCAGATCTTCACTATGAGGACGCAGTCCTCGGAAAGTCCGGTTACGATAAAGGAGGCGCATCCCCCCAAAACTCCCAAAGTTACGGGCGTAGTACACCACGGGAAAGTGAGTATTGGTGACAGTCCCAATCACTGTTGCGAACATATTTTATTCACCCCGCACCAACGGGCGGGCAAATCAGCTAGTAACTGATAAAGTATAATTTGGTATTTTATTGAAATCTCATGTGCACAAGATTCATTTATGCCGTGTAATTTTCTAAATGAAGGAAACAAAACAAAAAATGCACTTAAAAATATACAAGCTCATTCAAAACTAAAACATGAGAACTAAATAATAATACAAAATAAAAATCGATTTAGCAAATAAAAAATTTAAATGCATTTACAGGGATTCGTACCTAATCGTAATTTCAATGTAGATACAGGAATTGACTGCTATTAGCTTTGAGCCTTTCGTGTGGGCGTCAGTGCTAAACATTACGTCACAAATTATCAGCTTGTGTTGTCAGCCAGGCAGCGAATCAATCAACTGTGGAAAATGCTTTCTCGCACAAGTCCACCCAAGTCTTATCGTTTGAGAATTTTTGTGTGCTTCAAGACGGTATGAGTCATGTTGCCAATTTTAAATATGGTTCTCCATAAGCTACTAAAGATACTGTATAATTTGCCGAAAATGAAGATAAATTAGCAGCCAATAGGTTCGCTTTTCTGACGATTTTCCCCTCAATCGTAACGTAATAAAAATCGTCCTCTCAACAGTTAGTTAATACTATGGATAATATAATTTAAGTAAGTTAATCACGCCGTTTGGCATTCCGGAAAAAAAAATATTCAGGGCGGAGAGGCGACTTGAACTGATAACCCTTAGTTCCGCGATCGGCGAGCTTAACCACTACGCCACAGAAGGCGCTACTCTATTATAGTTTCATCAGCGCTTATTAGCACAGCATTGAATGACAGTCTTCACTTCGAAATTTCAAACCAATATTATGTCTTTCTTCTCCCCTTCTCGTGGACATAATAACTTATGCTACATGATTATGCAATGCATATGTTGTATCTGTAACTTTTGTTTGTGTAATGTTTTATTTAAAAGAACATTGCCCGTAATCTCAGTTGCTGGTGATACTAAAGATATACAGTTTCATAGAGCCAAGAGAAATATCCCTTCTTTCCTCTGAATTTCCCCGTCAATTTCCCTATGTTGCCAAATCTCTCACTTTTGGACTTAATTTTTTTCGATCATTTCTTCATGTTTCTGTTTTTTCGTTATAATTTCATTATTTATTAATATTTTTGTGACAAAATTTCAGGAAATATTCGTCTTTATATACTTCACATGTTTAACAATTAAGCGAACGCCAGAATTCAAGGAGAAAAATATTATTTGTCAAAAACTGTCAAATAAAGACATGCGAAAAATTTTTTGAGCATGAGTGTACCTATTGTTTTAATTAAGCTTTATAAGCATATAGAATGTCACGTCAAACATCGCTTGGTAATTCAATGCACACTGGTTTGTAGGCTGGGATAAAGAGATCACGTGTTTCAAAGTGTGTTGGAAAACTGGGTGGTGTTTAATGAAACCTCAACGTCTTAGGTGTAACTTGGTTTCATTACAAGTTGTTAGCATTTTCTTTGGTTTGCCCTAATATGTTCATGATGGAAAAATGTAAATTTGGGTTGTTTCTTAATCAGTAACTTTGCAAAAAAAAAAAAAAAAAAATCCAGTAACTTTATTGTAAAAGAAGTAATAAAATCATAAAATTTTCTATTCAGATGAAAGTTGGGCAGCTATGGGGCTGGTGGAGGCTGCATGTAAAAGAAAACAAAATATTTTGCAAAAGTATGAAATTCGATAGTCTGAGTAAGGATTTTTTTTTTATAAATCTGGTCAGGAAATGTCAGTAAATTTAAGTTCACAAATTTTGTGGGCAGCCTGTACTAGGAAGGTGGTTGAAGTGTTGTTGGAAAGGTCTCGCCACAATTTTTCCAAGATAGGATGCTCACTGCCGAAGCCTGTGGGTAGCTTATGCACAATCCCCTAGTCGATTCCATACTACTGAATGTATTCACATCAAACTTGTCATAAACATTAATCGACACAATTGAAACATACTTGAATGTGTCTGAGATGCTATTATGGACTCTCGAAGCCCTCGCCATTATTAATAGAATGGCAGCGTTCACTTGTTCATTTAAGCTTGTTAGGAGCTAAACAAAGAAAACACAGGATATTGCCTCCAGACCAAAATGTATTTGTTTATCGTAGTTTCATTTACAACCAAATGGGTTAAGATTTTAATTAATTCATCATTCACTTAATTTCCAAGCTTGTTTAAAGGGGATTACAAGTTCCAACTGGGTTCTGATTTATAGGAGTTCTTCACTTTATAAAGATCAACATTTGGTTATGCAAGGGTACCCATCGGATCCCATGCTGGTAACACCGTTGGTTTCATATGAAACACTTTCATGACATCTTCGGGCATATATTTCTTATCTACCACAAGTTCAAATACAAATTCTTTGAACCAATCACTGGTCATCACAATGTAACCTTTCTCTCCGCGATCTTCACCCCAGGAATTTTCCACTCGCCACTTGACGGGGACTTCGCCCTGGAATGCAAGGAGGAAAAAAGTGTCTTAATATATGCGAATTTTTTAGTAACATATTAAAATACATTATATACAGGTATTAAATGACAAATAAAACGAAATACTCTACCAATCAACTGTCGTCATTATTTTGTTCAACCACAAGATAAAGACAGAAATTAATGCTGGACTGTCCTGGGTTTTACAAACCTGTTAAAATTCTATTACTAATGCAATAAAATTGTCAACAATTAACGGTAACTAAAGTGTGTACTTTTAAAATGAAATAGGGTTCAGCCAGGATTTTCAATAAGTGTAGTTTTGAGTCGTTCTATGTGAAATCGACCAGCACGAGTTGCTTGACCATTTTGGATTTTTTTCATAGTTGCACCATAGACAGTCCAAAGCGGGGGGGGGGGGGTAACTTAATATAAATATTTGGGTCCCTTGTGCTTTCAGTTATACATGCCAGCTAAGTTTCATTTTTTGCTGCTAAGGCTAATTCCAATAATCTGAGTCGTGATGTCCGGAGAGGAGACTTCCCCACGCTTTGGTGTTTATCGGTGCAAATTTAGCATTGATATGGACTGCTAAAAGAAAATTAAATAAGTACAAAAAAACTTAAATTTATGTCATTTATGCCGTATTTCCGATTGCCTGTCTGTTACTACTTTTGCTCATGCTTTGAGACCCTATAACTTCTAAACCACTTCGAACCACCAAATGAAAGTTATAGGTTTTGTACAGTATTAGTAGACAGATTGTTTGGCAACAACAATAGTAGTTTTCTCTACCTGGTCCCCCTTTTCGGAATTCGACCTTGAAATCCCGAAATTACGATTTTCCTCAACTTTGGGGCCAAATCCAAAATTTTGTTCTTACAGCTCTGGAAACGGTACTAGGCATAGTTCTTACACAAAAAATTACAACTTGTGGTTTCAACCCCAAGTCACCTTAAATATTTCATAAAAACTATGATTTTGATCATAATTAAGATCGAATTACGAGCCCCTTAAGTCCAGATTTCAAAAATATTTTTCGAAATTTTTATACATTTTCTAAAAGCCCAAAATTTCTTCTTTGAACTAGTGAAAACCAGGACTTTTTATCTTTAATGAGAAGAGAGAAGTGGCTTTTTTTCTAAACCCTCGCAAACCCCTATTTTTGCCTGCCGCAGTGAAGAAAAGTGAACCTAGATTCAAAATGGCTGCTGATAAAAATAAAATTATTTTGCGCTGCTTACTAACAAAAATAGTAAACTATGGTACAAATATGAAAAAAAAAAAATCCAAAATGGTCGAGCAACCATTTGCATAAAAATTGGTCGATTACACATGGAATGACCCTTTTCCATGTTTTCTATTTTTGACCGTAAAAATTTTAAAGTTAGGCGTGCGCTCAAGAATTGTTGTGAGGGGAAGGGGGGGGGGGTTACACCCCGAATACTGAACGGCCATTCCATGTAAAATGAGCCTGGGCATCAAAATTTTAATTAATGATATTCCATTTTATTTTCGAATTTCATTTTCCACAGAATTCATACTTTCTGAAATAAGTATGAAATATGTATTAATTTCTCGTTTTTTTTAAAAAACACCAGTCCTTATACTTGTGGCAACCCTCGCAAGCTTGCAAGATGTCAAACTTGAGCATTACATTTAGCAAAATTGTCCACTGTCAATGAAAGTGATATTAAGAAACCTGTAACAGCAAGTAAACAAGTTATTGTATTTGCAACATAATTTCTGATTGTTTTTCCAAAAGAAAGTTAGATATTCACGTTATTATTATATATATGTAGTTACAAGCTGAACTCATGTCGCACCCGAAACCCGAAACATCGATATTTTTTAAAAACTTCGAAAATTGTAACCTAAAAGTGTCATGCTTGTATTACTTCTAAATATATGTAAATACTAAATTATTCGCATCATTTTTGTTCACATTTGTTTGGTTTTTGTATATTTTTTGATGGTTTCGGGTGCGACATGAGTTTGGTTTCCGATGTGACATTATCTGTTGACAATGTTTTTGAGTTTATTTTATTTTTAAAAAAATAGGATTGTAGTTATATGTAGCCTTGTAATGTGTTTGTACAATTTCGAAGCTTATTAAGTTATGACTTAGATATAATTTGTCTTGAATTGTTCAAACTATGGACGGATAAAGTTACTTTGTAATATTTTTAGGTTCGCCATCTTAACGTATTGCTGTCTTCATCCATGCCTCACAGTGTGTGTGTGTCTGTCGTTATCATGCAAATTTCGACTTCTTAGTATACAAGCTGTGCATGCGGGTATCAAAACATTTCCATCACCCCCAAACATACTACTGGAAAAAATGTGTTGTGACCCTGGCAATGAAAAATGTATGACCAGCGTATGCAATGTTTGCAATAACAATATTTGAAGCTTTCCCCGAATGTGAGGAGCCCGAAAAAAATGATAATCTGGAAGCAATGGACTGATAATGTAGATGGTCAATCGAAACACATGATGGTTCTATCGAAGATGCTGTAACTGAAATCCAAAACCAACTTTCATCGTTCAAAGTTCACTGTTTCGTCAAAAAAGTTCAAAGCAAACATTTCGAAGACCGAAAAAAAGACTTGACACAGGCTGAGACAGTCTTACAAATAGATTTTGCTGAAAATTATTCCGCTACACAACAAGATGAGATACAATCAGCTCACTGGAGCCATCGACAGGTAACAGTTTTCACAGCAGTAGCGTGGCTAACGGAGAACACTGTAAGATCCTTTGCTAACATCAGCGATGACTTGACACATAATAAGTACTCAGTATGGGTATTTCTTCGGCAAATTATACAATCATTGAAAAGTGAGTTTCCTAATGTGCGAAACCTATACATTTTCTCTTATGGATGTGCCGCCCAGTTTAAAAATAGATATACTCTTTCGAATCTTTGCTACATGGAACAAGATTTTCAAATAAAGGCCCAGTGGATTTTTTGCCACCTCTCACGGAAAGGGTGCAGTTGACGGGATTGGAGGCGTATTAAAACGCAAAGTTTGGTTAGAGGTAAAGTCAAGACGTGCAAACGTGAACACAGCTGAAGAGTTTTACAAAAAGATGCATTCCTGGAATAAATATTCAATACCTGCCAATAGAAGAAATTTCAAAGTTTGAAGAAATGTTGACGTCAAGATGGGAAGGTATCAAACCCATACCCAATCTGCAATGGAGTCATTACTTTGAGCCCGTAAATGGCACCAAAATCAGATATGGACGAACCGCTAATTCAGAATTCAAGGAATTCAGGATCATTAATTCAGAGCTGAATACACCATCAGATTCTATCTCATCCCTACCATGACTGAGATGATATGATGTTTACTCCTCAGATACAGATTCTGAAGGTGATGAACGACGTGATCAAGACACAATTGTAGTAAATGCACAAAACATTAAGGTAGGTTCTTACCTCCTTGTGGAATTCCCTTGAGAGAGAAGGAAAAGAAATGTGTACAGGTATGCAGCAGTGGCATTGAGCGACGTGGATTAAGAAGATGGGGAGGTCAAAGTGATGTGCCTTAATACTTATAGCTCGAAACTATAAAATCTATTCCAAACTAACGAGAAAGACGTTTCATATGTAAAATTGGAACAAATCAAAGAAATATTGCCTCTACCTATCGTACTAACAGAGAAAAAAAGGATTTATTATAAATTTCCTAGAAATATTGATGTCTTCGAAAGTGCATAAATTATAAGAAATAAGCACTATTCTTTAATGTTTGTTTTATATTAATGATTCTAACACTTTATTACAAATGATTGTTATTATAAAGTAACTATTAAATATTAAAGTGTGTTAAATGTAGGTTTAATGATGATCCGAGGTTCAAATAATCACACGCTGTCGCACCCGAAATCTAGTATGTAGCACCCGTAACCTGCTAAATGTTTAATTTTCAAAATAAATGTGTAAGACTTAAAAATAACATCAGTATATTTCTCATTTGTTTATACATCTGTCCGTTCACATTTTTATTCCTAATATTTTGGTGTACTTTCACAGAGTTTTAAGTATTTGTACAAGCCCTCAAAAGACCCTTCCAAAAATTGTCGCACCCGAAACCACACATTCAAAAATGCATAAAAAATATCCACCGATGTTGCAGTATTTTTCCACCTACTCTATTTTATTGGCAATTTGGAGTTATATTTTTCTATTATTGTATAACCCATTTATCTTTCATTAATAACTAATAAAACACTAAAAATCTTAAATCTTAGGAATTCGCTTCTAAATGTCGCACCCGTAACCATGGAATGGCCCTGAAGGAAATGCATATTCTATTAGAATTTTTAAAAAAAATAAAACTAAAAATTTGCAGTAACTGGTATAATTTTCTCAGTAGCTGGACTAAGCACTGTTTAATATTCATATGACTCATATTCCCACTAGTGTGTTCAAAAAGTTGCCAAAATTGTTACTGGTTAATACTAGAACTAGAATACTTAACAAGGTACAGTGGACCTCAGGAACTGAGTGTTTTGTAGGACCTTGTATGCCCGCTTTGTTCATCTGTCCGTGTCAAAAAATAAATCCGGAGTACTATGTTCCTCGCATAACATGGTAGGAAGCCAGTGCTCTATTGAAACAAGTACCAGGCCTTTGCCAGAGTTGTTAATAGTTTTAGGTTCCTTTCAAGGGACCCTCGGAGCCTTGGCGATTGTTCGAAGAATCCAACGCTCGTTTTTTTGAACAATCATGGGGTAAGTCGTAAGGAAAGCAGGAGCAAAAATTAGATACTAGCTAGCGGTAGATACTAGAACCGGACAGTAAATTGAGGGCAAAGGTCAACTACCGCGACTTACTGTAAGAAAAAAAACGGGCATATACATAAAAAGGACAAATTTCTATGCGTTTCAAACGTTTAATCAATAGCACAATGTTAAATTAAAAACCTACGACCCTCGCATATCGGAACAAACTCCGAATTGGCAGTCACGTGCGCTCTCCCTATTACCCCCCACATCGCCCTTTGAGATCAGTTTCTTGCCATATTGCGGAGAGTCCTGCAATGAAACACACGAATTTCTCTGTTCAGTTCAAGTATTTTGCTCTAATTTTTGCTTTAGCAGCACTACAGTAGAACTCTGTTATAACGACACCAAAGGGACTGGAAAAGTTCTCGTCGTCGTAACTGAGATTTTTGCTATCAGTAGAAAGAGATGGAACATAATGAAGCCTATTTTAGATTGCATTCACTTGACAGCTTGACATTAACAGTGCAAAAACGAAGTACAACATAAAGGATAGTACTGTATTCAATTTCATAAAACAGTGAAATTAAACCGATTAAATTTACAACGTTTTTTCTTCTATTGTTAATTTCACGTAACACTTCAACTTTTTCTTCCAAAGTAAACATTTTCTTTCTATAACTATGTCGAACTTTTGAAGCTAGCGACGGTAGTATTGACCGTCCGAGGGTGACAATGCTCTTTGAAGGTTTGACGCATATATGTTTGTAACATTAAAAACAAGACACTACGGGAATACGACTTCTAAGAATATTAAACACTCACAATCCTAGCTGAAAGGAAGAGTTACGTCAGCAAATGCAACTTGCGAACTGGGAAATAATACTCGAGAAATGCTGCGCAAACGGTTGGCGGAAAGAGTAACTCTCCTCCCATCTCTTCGTAACTATGACAGGTGATTGAGAATTTACGCGCTCAGAAGGTCAAAAGTATGGCCGTGATGTGAAATGTGTTGAGATAGGGGGGAGTTGAGGTCGCTGTGACTTGAAGGAGTAACGGTGGTGGTTGATATCGAGAGCTAATTATGTATTTTCATTCTCAACCTGGTTCTAAACCCAGAAAATGTATTAACTCTGTCAGCTCTTCGCATCGAGCAAATAATATGAACTGCAAGGAATTTCAAATACAAATTGAAATGAACAAAATGATGGAAGAAGGAAACACATTTCCTATAAAGAGGCTGTTGAGAAATTAAATATATCCAGTAATAGAAATAATCAAGAACATAGACCTTCATATGCGCAAGTCACATCTGATTTATCAAGCGAAAAACAAGTTATAAACCCAAAAATATATCAAGAACAGGTCCCAACTAAATTTATTTCAGATCCTGTGCAAGAATCTCTGTACCAGATATCAATAGGAAACTATGTGAGGTACCAGTCATAGATCCCGAAGCTACTACAACACAGCTCCAATCTACTCAGACAGCGTCTCACAAAACGTATCAAATTAGACGAAACAGAACAAAATATTATCCTATCTCAAGATCTTCCATTTACAAAAGAAACTTTAATCTCTGCGTCAAACGTTGAGGCAACTTCTCCAACGTCTCAAAACTCAGACCAGGAGTTTCTACTTCTCAATACCAAAGAAAATACTACTGCTAAACATAAATTTTTATCCCAAATTCTAATAATGGAAAAAATTGACGATTGGATTTCTTCTAACAAGACTCTTGAGCCAAATGATAACGCTACCTCAACTCCAAAAAGTTCTAATGCTACGAGCTTTTCATCCACAGTGAAAGGGATAAAGCTGAACCGAAACCAAAGTGATACTCAAAATATGCAATGAAAAACAGTGACAAATGACACTCTTTGAATAAACAACAGCACGGAACAGAGAACATGATAGAAATGGAAGAAAATTTGAACAATCAAGAAAAGGATATACCATACGAGTACAGTGTTAACCCATATTAATTTATACCGCCATACTTCTGTATATAACATCCTGTCTCCATGTGATAACTAGTAACTTCAATCTCCAAACAAGTTATCTTCGGAAACCTAAGAACATGTTATACCTTTGTTTAACAGCCTTTTTTAGTACAACAAAATCATTAAACAAACTTCCATTGTGTAAAGAAGTCGTACGGGGTATGAACTAAAGTTGCTCCCGAGACAAACATTTGCAACGTACGAAAAAACAGCAAACCTTTAACGAATTCGCTATAAGCAGCCTCTAGAAGCTAGTTTGCGATAGAAAGAAGACGAAAATGTGTATGGGTTTCGGCAATGTACAAAGTAGGACAGAGGTTACAGCGCAGATGGTAAATCAGGTTAGGGGAAATGCAAATGCCGGAGTGTCAGAACAGCGGGATGTTCAAAGGTCAGACTGGCATCAAAAGTAAGACAGGTTCTGGAGCCAGATATTTTGCACTTGTCAAGGTTCTAGTCATGACCGTGCTTAGATTCGGAGATCTACGATACAGAATTCTCGGGTATACAGGAAATGGCAACACCGTCAGGATGTTTGTTCCTGAAGACTGCATAATGACTTAAGAAAAGCCTCGCGGGGAAATAGGCTGAATGAAGGTTTTGTGATTCGTGGCTGATGAATGAGATCGATAGAAACAGATGTGGATGAGCTGAACTGAAAAGGAGAAAGAATTAGATATGGTGTGGATGATGAAAGCTGTTGAAGTGGAAATATGTTGGCAGGTTTAAATGTGGACGTCAGTATCAAGTCGATTGTTCCTGAGCCACACATCGAGGTAAGTTGTGCGTTTATTCTGTGGAGAAGGGCCTGGTGAATTTGACGGGCAAAGAGTGCAGTTTAGGTCTCGCATAAATATTTCCAGTTATTTCTCATCCATGTGCCGGAGCGTGGTTCGGATTCCTATGCCTCATTCTTAAAGTTACGCATTGGATCAGGATGAAAATCAGAATTCAAAAGAAAACAAGTGACAATGATCGGATTTTGGGTCTAAGTTTTTAATTTTTGCAAAATTATTACAAGAAACTTCCAAAGCAAGCTCTTAACGTTATCGAAATCTGTATCCTAATAACAAAATAAATTTCTTCTAATCGCTAACTGACACACCTGAGCCCTCAGCACCGGAACAAATTTTGTTTCCCCTTGAGATCCAGCGTAAATTTGGAATATTGGTATGAGTGATTATGTAACTTCTAAAGCCTCAGTGCACTTTCAATGTTCGAGCTGGTCGTGTTTCAACAACTGTTTCCATGCAATTGATACCTCAAGAGCTCATCAGAACCCATACGTATCTTAAGTCCTAGTTATTATTTCATTTTTTTCCAGTTTTTGGTGTTTTCATGACCGATGGATTGGCAATGCTTTCGAGGACTCTTTTGTACGTAAAACTTTAAATTTTATTTTTATATGGGCCAGTCTAGTAACTTTGGACTTCGGCCCGTCACAATTCGCCTTTAGCTGTTAAAATCCACACCCATGCCGGGACTCGAACCCGGGACCTTCCGAGCCGATGGCCTACCGCCGCAGACCGCTCGGCCAGCTCTTTTGTATGTGACATTAGTGTTAAAGTGGTGCTGACGATGTTACGAACTAGTCAAAATGAGAGTAAATCTCACGTTCACTACTACTAAAGTCCTTTCTAATCAGCAAAATGAAGAACCTGTAGTTCAAACGTTCTTGCAAAGTTTTTTGATTATAGGTTATGGATGCCATTTGGTTTGACTTCTCAAATATACCATCCTGTTTGAGTTTAATGGCAAAATTGAAAACAAAAATATTTTTTGATCAAAAGAAATTTTTGAGTTACAAAAACTCTTCGAAGATATAGATCCGATCAAAACGAATTATTCATATTTATTTCTAAAATTTTAATCGATAAAACAAAAATTTTCTACTTTCGAAAAAACGGCAAAATTGTCTAGTAAGTCCCACTGACGCAGGTGTGTCTAACACGCAAGTATTTTTAGGTGTGTTCGTTAGGAGGTTAATTATTAACTATTTATACTTACATCCATTGACACCGCAGTAAACACCATGGCGTGGGTCATCATGCTTTCTCCATACATTAAACGCTCAGCTTTGGTCAGTCCCAAATGCACCTCCACGCCAAACACAAGATTGTAGTCATGCCTACAAAGAAAATTAAATATTTTATATTGAAATTACCCTTGATTACGTTCTTAATAAATTCTATATACATTGCACACAATTTTTATTACCAGGGGCAATCAAATAAAACCCATCCGACAGACGTAGTTTATGTGAAGATGACGTTGAGGGAGTGTTGAAACTTTACACAGGTAAGTTCCTAACTCGTTATTGGCACGACCAAGAATGCTGTTACTTTTTCAATTCCCAGGATAGAGGCGTCCAAGCTAAAACTGCTGTGTGCTTAGCTTTCTTACCGCAAAAAAATATATTTAGCTACAGAAATTCACAGCATGATGTGTTGTTTATGAACATAAGAGTTAAGAACAGTCAGTTGTCAGGGACTGGGAGGATACGTTTCCTGACGGCCGGTTATCACAAGCAAATCAGTATGCGAAAGGTGGCTACCACTAATGCAGACCAGCACATCACCACCACCCTTGCACTCTTGCGTATAAAGATCAAGAGGAAACGGCTTGATTTTGTTCTCAACTAGCATTCTTCAGCAAGCATGACAATGCTTGACCCCACACAGAGAATAAAACAAAGGTCGAAGTGACACAACATTGGTGGAAGATTTTGGAGTATCCAGCATGCAGCCCAGATGAGTTTCCATGTCACTTTCATGTTTTTTTCGAGGACGTAATTTAAAACAAGGGAGACGGAGAACAGTCGGGGAACTATGCACCGCCTGGCTTCAGCAGCGATCATCCTAGGAAATATTGCGGAGAGACCGTTGCAACGAAACCTAAACCACCTTCCTAGGCCTAGTAGTTCCGGAGTTAAAAATTACTCCTCCCCGTACCTCGAGAGCCCCCTTTCCCTTTCCCTGGATGAATGGTATGGGTTTGAACTCGTTTCGCAGATACCCTTCCAACAACTCCTCAACTACCTTTCTAAGCCTAGTAGTTCCGAAGTTACTAATTGGACCCCTTTATCTCCGGATCCGCCCCTGCGATGTGTATGATGTATACGGGTTTGAACTCTCCTCGCCGAGTCCTTTCCAGTGACACCCCAATCACCTTCCTAACTGAAAGTTGTGGACAGACGGACAGAGCGGTTGTACAATGCTTCACACCACTTGATGATGAAGCAGAAAAGTGCAGGAGGAGAAGCTCGCTCCCAGCCTCACGAAATATACAACAAAGACATTCGTTGCCTAGTATTACAATGAGATACATGTGTTGCTAACCGTGGGGAATATTGACAGTTATCCATTGAAAATGGCAGATGAATTTTTCTACGTCCAAAATTTGCATAATATAGCAAATGTTGCAAGCACTGCGTAAGGAACGTTCACTTTAAGTGTGCATTACTTTACAGAAATCCAATGAGTTCCGTTTCACTGTCCCCTAGATATTAAAATAGAATCATTATACAACTACTCAGTTAAGCTGGTTCTTCTGCACCCTTTCTCTGATTCCTTCCTGTGGTTATCATACATGGATGTTCCCTGAAAAGAGAGAGAGAAACGTTGCAGTGCGTTGTTCAAATCAAAACAAGACGAAAGTTAAGCTTGCACTTTGCTGAGAAATTTCCAATTATTAGCATATGGCTGGCAACACTGTGCGTTGGTACCAGCACCAAACTTCCCATACGTATTTCATATAGCTCGTTCTTCGTATTGTTTTGTATTGGTTCCTACGCAGCGCACAGTGGCTAGCCACACGCTAATAGTTGGAAATTTCAACTGGCAATGCTACGGAAATGAGGCATTCCTCAGCGAAGTAGCAACAAAGTTTCGTCTTGTTTGCTAAAACGAACACGTAAGCTGGGTTAAACAAAAAATCAAACAAACAAATAATAAAATTGACGATTATCAATATTAATTCACAACTAATTATCGACGGCAGGATGACCTCGTAACAAAATTTAAGTTCTTTACGAATTCACCACGCTAACGACTTATCCAAAGTTTTATTAATACGAGAATGATCCTTCATTTAGTGTCTTTTCAATAGACCCTGATACCATATTCGGTGTTCAATATATTATTACTTCTTTTAAATCCTTTCTTCACCTTCGAATTCGATATTTATTTGTCAACAAAATTGCATTCTTTTGAATTTGAATTTTATTTACTGCCTTTAGCCATCTCAGGCCGGGATAGGGAAGAGGAAAAGGATTCGGGAAGGTGTCGGCCAGGGCCTAAGTTGAAGGTGTCATCCCGGCATTTGCCTGGTGTGACAGGAAAAAACCTGTCAGGATGGCCTGCCACTGAGACCGAACCCATGACCTCCCGAATGCTACGCCAACGCTCTACCATTGAGCTACGGCGGCTCGGTAAAATTACAATGTCTATCGTAATTGTTCTGTTCAACGTTTTTAACGTTGGATTAGGTATATGTTTTTAAATCTCAGGAAATTTCCCTCTGTGAGGGAATTCACTGCGAATTTGGAAAATATTCTCTACAAAAACAGCGTAAAAACTATTGTCCAAAGCTGTAACATGAAGTTCAGTTTATTCTCCAAGACTAAATGATCATATACTAACACTTTGAGGTCTTCTATTCCTAGCTTTCCAGCCATCCTCTTGCTTACTTCGCAACCAAACCACACTGGCTCATTATCCTTTATCGACTTGGCACCCAATTCCAGCAATAGTTCTACAGGCTGATTATTATATATAATAGGTCGTCCTCCGACAACATTACCCAAACAATCGATTGTGTAGGCATTGCCATAGGGGTTGGTCGGTCGAGGATCCGTTACTAAGCAAACCTGCAACGAGAAAAGAAAACATTATCTTTATAATGCTTATTAACAACGTTTTCCTTAGCTACTTTCTAGCCCCACCTTTGTGCAAGGCCACGGTACCTTCAAGCAGGCATCTTAATACAATTTGTTAACATCATATTCTGAAGAGACTTCACACGTCTGAGAAGATTATCGTCAGCTTATCTTACGCTTGAAGGTGAATCTGTTAATTAGATAGTCGGAAGTTGAGATTGAATTTAGAGGGAAGATATTAGGCTGATATAAGTGTTACCTAGTAAATGAAATTTACGTGGTAATCACAAACATGGCGGTGTGCGCTATGTTGATAATAAGGAAATCAAAGTATAAATAAATACAAACTAAATTATAGAGAAATTGCTGATATTGCTATCTGTTTGCTTTGATCCATCCAGCAAATAAGTAGAACCAATTTCTGCCTTAAAACTAGAAAGTTTCCAACAACAAAGTAAAGTATTTTTTTTATTTCTAAAATACTATGTACGTCCAATGTTTCATATTAAAATACCAACATTATTACAACTGCATTGTTATAAATATTACAGAAAAAAAATGCGATTTAACGGCCACTCTTTAGCTCCCTATTATATCGAGATATCGACAGTTTACTGTATTTACAAATCAATAGTGATTAATGTAGACCATCGATGCTATCTATGATCTATGCTAGGTTAAAGCTGACTGAATTTAGTTGGAAGCGTCGACAAGAGAGACCTTCGAATTACTGCCGTTGTCAGACTTCTCGCCATATGCTGTTTTACAAAGACCGAGCATTGAAAACACCATTCAGTGCGCGTTGACGATACGAACACTTTCTGTTTTCGTTGATTTTCTAATGATTATGATCTGGTGTGGTAATTTTGTACATTATTACAAGAGTCTTTCCCCTCATCAACACAAGAAAAAAAGATCCTTTCAAGAAATTTCGAAATCTGCTTAGTTTTGGAGCTACAGGCGCTCAAAGTTAGAGCGGCATCGTCACAAACAACGTTATATCTCAACAAGTACTGACGTGAGCAGGGTCGGCCTAGCAAATCACAAAGTAATACCCAATATTGAATTGATCTGACCAACGTTTATGATTGAAAGAGTTATCTCATAGATAAGTTTGACAACAGAAGGATTTCGTCATCAACGAACTGAAATGGTTTATTTCATACGCCAAGCATAAAAAAACTCTAAGAATTTATTTAATTACAGGCATTGCTTAAATAGATGTAATACGTACAACATCAATTGTGATTTGCTGACGTCCTTTGTAACGATCCCGCCCGAACTTGGAGTGCCTGTAGTTTCGAAACTAGACATTTTTAGAATTTTTTTCAAACGAAGTAAGTGTTTCTCTCTATTCTAGCCCTTCAACTGAATATTATTTAATGCCCTTAGGCAACTTGGGCTCAGTCTAGGGGGAATGAAGAAAGCGTGAAACGGAATAACGCACACGGTGTTTGTCCACCATAAAACCCACATGACACGAGCCGGAATCTAACTGGGAACAACACCAGAGGCCAGCGTTACAGTTCTCCACGATTTTCTTAAGGAAAAAAAGCTAGAAGGTTTAGTTTCAT
>JAGDQP010043911.1:1711-16071 GCA_022664845.1 Lepisma saccharinum | reverse complement strand
AAAATCTCAGACAGGTGTGCAATTGAAGTTGGCCCATCTCCCGAGATCTCCCCGCCTGTCCAACTCGTTCCCAAGTGTTCTGTGGGATTGAGGTCGGAAATCTGAGCAAGCCAGTCCAAGTGTTGTACATTGTTATCTTCATAGCTGCAGCAGCCACATCGCACATGGCATTGTTGTTTGGAAGTAACAGGATCCATTCCATAAAAATACCTCAATATTGGAATAATTTCATTGTATATAATTTTGCAGTACGATTGTGCGTCCAAACTGCTAGGAACAACACTATTTATCCCCCACCGTAGTACTTGAAACACCCCTACACCATAATGCCACCACCACCAAACCTGGTGGACACTATGCACTCCGGTAGAAGGCGTTTCCTGGGTAGCCGCTGCAACCATACACGTCCAATGGACTGAAACAGTTTGAACCTTGAGTCCCCGTTACTCCATAGAACCGATTTCTATTGCTTCAGTGTCCAGTTGCGATGATCCAACACCACTTCAGCCTCCGAGCTTTATTGGTCTTCGTGGTATGGTGCTTATGTGTATCACCTATGCCTGAATATCCGAGGTGGTAAGCCTCCGTTCGCAATGATCTAAATGGAAACGGATACTCCTGTTGCTGCCTTAAACTCCTGTCTAACGGTGGCCATCGGGTGTTTGACAATTTCACGTTTTGGTGCTCTGCGCTCTCCTTTGGTCAGAATTTTCGGTCGCCCGAAACGTTTAGCATTCCTAAAATGTCCCTCCACCTTCTACTTACGCAGGACAAATGCCACAGTGATTGAGTCTGTTTAACTTTGCGGCTTTTGCCCCTGTTCGGCAACTCACTGAGGTTTCATCTCACGATTACACCCTTATCGAAGTACAACGACTCTGCACCACGTGGCGTTAGTTTTCTTGCTCACTGAAACTTATCCGACCTGGTTCAGGACGATGACTATCAGTCATCTACCGTCACGGAGTGTTCAGTTACTTTTTGGTAGATAGCGTATATGTAATGCATATACAAACATTTAATATTATTTGTTTGTTTATTCAGAGTTTTTTTCAAGTAGTTGCAATGCTTGAGAACGTTTTCTGTAAATGTAAATAATAGATAATGCAAGTAACTATGTAGCAACTTGCGTAATACTTAGTTTTATTCACAGCGTTATAAATTAACAAAGTACTTGAACACAATGGTTTATCATAGTGTGTACTGCTTCTGTTTCTTAGTTTATATAAACACTATAGTTTGATTGAGGTTCGTTTTGTAATTCCTTTTAGGAATAATTATTCTTCATATACCATCTATACATTTGTCTCTACACCATGTTTTAATTGTTAACGTAACAGTAGCAGCAACTAGTGTTCGAGGTGAAATTGTAACATTCTTAACTCGTTGCAGTGTATCGAAAACACTGCGTTCACTTTCAGAAATTTCAAGATGGATTGAAGAATGATGTTTCATTGAGTTATTATGTTAGCGTCGACACCGTTAATTTTATCTTATCTTCATCGAGTTATTAAATTCAGTTTCTCTCTCTCTCTCTCTCTCACCCGTGCCTATAATTAGATCATTTTTGCTATCAGTCCTACAGATACTACCCATCTAACTTCGAGGTGATAGATTGGCTTGGATCGTACTTCATTGAAATGCAAGTGTCAGAGAAGGCAATTAAATATTTTGAGAAGGCAGCCCTTATGCAGCCGGATGAGGTAAAGTGGCAACTTATGATTGCGTCATGCCACCGAAGAAGTGGGAATTATCATCATGCTCTTCAAATGTATAAACAGGTTCACCGAAAATTTCCAGACAATATTGAGTGTAAGTATACACTTTGTTTTATGTATTTGAGACTTAACAATATATTTCACATTTCGAAGCCCTTTTTTTTTTTTAACGTATGCCGATTTTCTTTAAAATTATTAGCTTTACAGAAAAAAGTTAAATTACCGAAACAAAGTGGCATTACGCTTTTGAATATTCAGAACAAACTACAGTTCGTTTAGTTAGAGTTGTTTATCACAGGTTAGTGAAGTGTAATTACCATAATTCAGTCATATATAATATAGATTTTACCAAGTCCACGTCTTTTGCTATTTAATATTGTGGACTTGCACTGATGGGGAGACACGCAGTTCGTTAATGTTTGTTAAATTTATTGGCTTTAATGTTTTGTTTGAGTGTACGGTGAATTTCAATATTGAATCTGAAGTCAGTAAATAAACATACCGTATTTTGTTAGTTTTAGTTACGATTAGCGTCCGAATTAAACATATAATGACGGAAGGGCCCGCGGTTGTTCGCATGGTTAGCATGTATGCGTGGTTCTGGTTCAAATCCGGGGATGTTCATTGAACGGAACGGTTCGGATCCCACCTTAACAAAACTGAAGGTTCCTGCCCATAAGCTCATTTAGGGTCAATTCTACAATCGACCGCTAAACTTCTAGTCAGCGCTAAGTTGAGGCCAACTTTCATTTTGCATATTCTCATTGACCAAAATCAGAATTGGCCTCAACTTAGCGCTGACTTGAAGTTTAGCTATCTATTGTAGAACTGACCCTTAGGACGTTATTCATGATCCAAAATTGAAACTAAGAACAGGACCGACAGTACTATTTACTTGGCATCCGCACTACACTCGGGTTTGAATCCAAGGCAGTGTGCGGGTGCACATACCACCATGTGATGACATTCACCGGTAAAGTGGCCGATCGTCACCACTCAATTTTCCATCCACGGAAGCTGCATATCAGGACAGCGCCAGAAGTCCCGACAAATAATTTATAATTTAAATGCAAACTGGCATTAATATTTCTATTAGAATTAGGTATAAATCACCTTTAAATATGTTGCTTAATAATATTTTCTTACTATCACATTTCATTTTTCTCTCTCTCTCTCTCTCGAAAAAGTCTTAATATATTTTCTTATATAGGTTTGAAGTTCCTTGTCAGATTGTGCAATGATTTAGGACTAAAGGAAGCTGCTGACTATGCTTTGGAACTGAAGAAAGCTGAAAAAGCAAAAGAAGTGCGTGAAAGGATAGGAAGTAGTAGACCAGGTATTATATATATATATATTCAACATACATAAGAAGGCGATGTAAATATTAAATTGTTTACCTATTTAGCAATAAATAAGTATTACGCCCAATATTTCACAAAAACGCATTTCAGAAGGAAGGGCTGATTGGTTATTGCTTACACACACATACATAGCCACTTCGTTTTTGCTTTGTAATCATTATTTTCTGAACACTTTTGATGAGATGAACGAGCTGTCTTTACCCTCTACATAAAATTCCGCTGCCTGCGAGTTCAGCCAGTTCAGCATCTTGGAATCGTTGAGACATAAGCCACTCCTTCAGGGTAGTCACTAGATGCAAGGTCAACGTTGTCCTGTAAATAGAACAATACTTGATGTCAGCATTCCATGTTGCCGATTCTGAATGGCATGTTCCAGTTTGAAACTGTTTTTCAGTACACATACGATGTAATTGTAGTTAAGAAATCGCATCACTGACCATACTTTGCAACTGACTGGTTTATATATTGTCGTGACCAGCATTACTCACTGTAACAGTAATGTAAACACCAGCATACTAGTATTATGCATGCTGAATGACGAATGAGCCAGTTGAGGCTACTGCCCAAGCGCGATCCGATCACTGTTGTCGGTTACTTTTTATAACCAATTGGCCCTTATAATTTTAAAACCGTTGGTCCGCCATGCATAGGTTTATATATATATATTTGTCAAAGTGAAACTGTTTTGAACTCCAGCTGACGCCCTGCGGAACATTCACTTGACGAAAATACAACGTTTTTAGAAAATCAAAATCTTTCAGACTGTCGCTCTCATAGATTTCAGAGCTCAAAGAATGTTGTTTTCCCATAACCTTAATTTCACAAAACTCGGACGATTTCTTTCAAAATTAAACAGCTTTGCGCTGCCAATATCTTAAATTTCAGAATTCAATGTTTTTGACAATAGAATCGAATTGAGTGTTTTCCTGAATTTTCAGGTATGGAATTTCACAAAAATTGAATAATGTTTCTTTTGTTCTTTTATACCTAAAATGTAAGCCTGATGAGAAGTTCATATAATTTAGATAGTCTGTAAATTATGAAAATGTGTGGAACCATCGCACCAATATTTTTCTTTCCTTTTGATAAAAAAGAACAAACAGCATTAACGTGCTTTACTTATTTTGCAGTTGTGTGTTAAAACGATTGTGCATTTGAGGCATACAAATTTGTCTCTATGTTTTGTAGCATATTTTTTTTATTTCTTGGCATTACACACGATTTCAGTTTCCGCTTTTAATCATTATATTTTGTGCCAATTGAGTCATTTTATATATCCAAAATTAGTTTGTCCATGCATTATTTGTGTATAATTCTTCTTCGGTTCCAATCTGTTGCCTGTGTTATCGAGAGTAAATCTTCATTCATATATTCAGAACTCTAGAAGTGTAACCACATTTTTCGATCCATGAAATGAATGTAGAAATTAATAATAAAGAAATTTCTGAATGTATTCGTGTTAAATATTTTAATGGAAATAGTAGCAATAAAAAAAAATACTCGTGCGTGTATTTGTCTTGTGTTTTAAGTATCGTGTGGAGACATACGAATGTTGGTCCTATTTTAGCAAGTACAATATTTTCACACGGAAGTTCTTATTCCGTTGTATTATGTTAGATTAAATAGTAATGGGTACCTATTGGATTTGTATAGTGAGTAACTTGGTGCGTTGAAGTCAAATGATCGTACTTACTCAGGTCGGCTTTTCTGATGGGATTTTCAACAGGTAACTCTTTTCTTTCCCGAGTTCTTCCCCCTGTTTTTAGTTTGTGAACCCTCTGATGTACGTTATTTCTGAAGATATAAGGTTAGGTTAGACCTCATAGTTAAAATCCAAATTAAAGCAAATATGAGGATGAATAAAATGGATTAAATACAGAAATTGAATATTGTTTTCTTCCTGAAAGAAAGGAATATGTTTATTTTCGCACAAACCGATTGAGTTATAATATTAATGGAACGTTACAACATTACCAGCGTTTGGTGTTTGTCCATTGAGTTGCAAGGGAATCTTTTATCATGGTTACTTATTCATAGTATCACCCAGTCCCCATGGTCCAGTCGGTAATGTCACGGCCTTAATTCGGCGATGGGACTAATGGTCACCATCCAAATGACGGGGTGGTATCTCAATAAATGTCGCTATCGTCTCCATCCTTATCCCTGAAGAGTGATTACTGAGGTATCTTTCTTCAGGATTGATGTGTATCATAGTTGCCAGCTTAGCCCCTAAATGGAAATAAATTTAAAAAATCGTTCATAATGTCTACTATCGTTAAAAAATATTTTTCTCTTTAATACGTACTGTAAACCAATGTGTATATTTTTCTGTACTAGGTTCACGCCGTAGTAGTAGTCGGTCGTCACGGGGAAGCTCTGCAGTACCGTTTAGCCCGATGGGGGATTCTGGAATTGCATCACCTACTAGCAGAGCTAGTTCACGAGGACCACGAAGTATGCCTGGTTCAGCGCTTAGTATGGGACGCCAGACAAAACTCTCATTGATGGAGACTGATGATCAGGAACGTTACACTCCTTCGCAAAGGGAAATAGGCAAGTTGTAGTAAAATATTAAGGATCTACTATATATTTGTATATATGCATTATGTTCATTCTTCTAAAAGATGCGGTGAACATTGCCACGTAATCTGTTCGAGATCGTTTATTGACGAGCTATATTTCCGTTATTCAATCTATCACACAGTTTCACTTCGCAATTTTTATTATCTGTTATTTCGAATTTTTCTTTGAAAGAAATTGGTGCTGTCGGCAGATTCATCGCTATCTTCGTTATCAGGAATGTGAATATTAAAAGGTCGATATTGTCATTCCTGTTTAGGGGTCATTTTAATAAAATTGTTTCTGATTTAGCTAACCTGTATTTGAATCCCGCGATATCTATAAAAACATGAAGAAATATGTTACATGTATTAGTAATAGATGTTTTACTGTAAATAATTATTATACTTTTCAGATTAAATAAAGTGCTGTAGTGAGTTTCGTGTCACAAGCTGTTATTGAATACCGTTGATTGCTTTGCTTTTCCACTGTAACATAACATCCATATGAACTCACAGAATTTTAATCAAAAGCGATATAAGTTGAAAAAAAAAAAAACTATGCCAAGTCAAAATGTAGGCAAATATTTGTATTTTCCTTTTCTTAAATGAAAGTTTGACATTTTTTCTCACTACTTTGCGTAGGAATTTTGTTGAAATCATTTCGAACAGCTCTTTCTTCTCTGGAAATGTCATAGGAGACCCCCACAACGTTCAAAACAGGAAGCGACATCATTTTTTTTAGATAACAAAGCTATAGCAGAAGGCTGGTGTTACCGCCCATAAAATTCATTTTATCTTATCAATAGCAGAAGGGACCTTCTATTCCCGCTCATGGTATCCGTCCGTCCGTGTCCAGAAATTAAATTTCAGGAACGACAAGGTGTAGTGAGATGCTTGATGTGTCGTTGGAAAGGTCGTGGCTAGACTAGCTCAGGGCCTCCAGAACCGTCTTGATCGGTGCAGTTGTTCAGTGTTGCCAACCCATTAAAAATCAATTGTTCAAATTGCTTCCATTCAGTTATACCTAGCTGCTCCAAACTTGCTATAACATTATTCGACACAATAAAAAAGCACTCAGGGGGCCTACGTTCCTAAGTAACCCACTTACCAGTATTACCAACCTATTTTGTATAAAAAAAAAATTTAAAATTGCTTCTAATATACACAGGAGAACCAAATTTGGAATAAACATTATTTGACATAACAGGAACATACTGTGCATGTTCCCGTCCCCAGGAAACTCGTTTTCAGTGTTGCCAACCCATGCCTAGAAATACGGTATATCTCCTGAACTATAAGATGTAGAGACGTGGCTGAGGTGTCGTCGGAAAGTTCTTGGCTAGACTAGCTGAGAGTCGCTGGAACAATCTTGATTGGTACAGTAGTTCAGTGTTCCCCACCCATTTTTAAAAAGAATAAGTTGTTCAGATAGCTTCCATTCAGTTAGACCTAACTGCGCCAAACTTCGCTTAAACAGTTTTCGATACAATAGAAAAGTACTGTGGGTTTTACCTAAGCACTGCAGTTGTCACCTATTTTATGAAAAATAATGCGTGACTAAAATGCTCTCAAGGGACCTGAACCTTGGCGATTGTTAGTAGCATCATAGCCCTAACTGTTTTTAAATCTACATACAAATTTTATATATAGCACATGTTTGCAACACTATCTTTTTTTAGTATGATTTATCTCGGGGTTGCTATTGGGCATATTCGAATAAGAAAATGTTACAAGGATGAACTTGATATAAAATGTTTATGCATTTTTTTTATTTTTATATATATATATATATATATATATAGATATATATATAATGGTATCTTTCTCCGAAAGTTCCTATTTTAATGGCAGTGCATCGCCTCTTCTAGTGTATCATTCATTGTGAAGTCGTATATGACATATGCGAAGAAAAAGGTGTTACTCAAGAGCGATATTCGTAAATTAATTTGCAAAGTAAATAAATGCGAAAAGTCATAAAAGAAATCTTATAAAAGTCTCTAACTCTCTCAGAATTTTGTTAGTTAAAAGGAAATGTGAAATCCGTCTAGGTAATTTTGAAACATTACGAGTAATAACATTTTTCATTTTCAGCGTGTTGTAGCGCCATATTCAAATGTTTATTTGACAGCCATCCTTTAAGATATCTTAGAGAACAGAACACAACTTCGGTTAACTGTCGTCACTAATTGAGTGGAAGATAGACTTTTCGAACAGTCAGCGAAAATTCGGGTTTTTTAACTGTAAAAATGGTTGAGGTGATGTTTCCTTGAGAGGGGTTACGCTGCACGGGAGCTCAAGTCCCGTACTACGCTTGAATAAGTTCCAGAATTGGCACATTAAAATTAAAGAAGTCATTAGTGAAATATCATGATAAAAATTTAAATAATTCATTATCTTTCCAGACACATCTTACAACGATCCCATTGGTCCATTGCCTGAACGTCCTAGGACTTCTGCTGGTCTAAAACCTCAAGAAGATGATTTTGGAGACGAAGAATTAGGTGATGATTTGCTGCCTGAATAAGGAAAGAAATATGTTCCGTGTCTTTCAATGTATTATTACATAACATGAATATAAACAAATATATTTGAGAAAAAGAAAGAAAGAAAACAGTAATTCGTATTGTTTAGAGCACATGAATATCTTCACGTTTAGTCCATTTTTTCTTTTAAGAAAAGAAAGAAGCACTGAAGCCTACTATGAAAGTTTTGAATTTCATTTAGAAAAGTATTATTCTGTTAAGTTCTTCGTTCTTTGCTGGAATAAAGAATTACAGAATAATAGTATGTGTGTAGTCTTTAAATGATAAAGAAAGGTTATATGGAAATGATGGAAAAAAAAAAGATTGTCATTTATCCTTTGTATTGGGTATGAAAATCAGACAATATTTTCTAGTTTTCAATTTCGTACATAAAGAATGTAAAAGTATACTTTACCGCTTCGAGAAAGCTTAATAATGAACATTAATCAATAATGGCCACATTTAAGTACTGTGTACATTAACTGTGTAGAAGTGTAAATTATTTAAATAAAACACTTAACAGTATTGAGTAAAGGAAAATACTACATGCATGTAGTGTGTACTTTATGTTGAATTTGTGTTGTGTATGTAGAAAATATACGAAGTAAGTAAATACCATCGCTGAGTATGAATAAATGTATTCCCTCACATCGTCAGTCAGAGGTAAAAAAATGTGGCCATTTATTTATTTTCATTGGTCCTAAACAGGCCTATGTACAGTGTAGGTTTACACAATGTATAATAACCACTAAAATATTTATGTTAGTAATTTTTCTGTATATAGAGAGAGGTGGTTGCCGTTAGGTACGAGTACATGCACTAGTGTAGACAAATTGAGGTACACAAAACAAGATAGAGAGAGAGAAGAAGAAGTGAGACATCGTCGTTTTTACCAGGTACAGTTACATTAATCGTTCAATTACTGTTGTAGCCAATTATTATTGTACTGAAGAGAGTTCGTTATGATCGCAATATTCATGGTAGAAAGTGCCTTTACATTTTTTTTTTATTTTTTTTTAAAGTATTTTTGCACTCATTTACAGTTAAGAAACCCGAATTTTTAAATACAGTATTTTAGGATATAAAATCCGCATTTGTATTAGAAATCCATATTGTAATCAAAGGAAGTCCATGAGAAAATTCGGGCACATAGAACAAATGGTAAATTAAATATATAATTGATTTTTTTTTTTTTTGCGCACAGACAAATATTAAAATAATAATAATAATAATAATAATAATCCTATATTGTCCTCGTTAGCAACGGAAAAATGTATTCGCTAAGTACTTTTCTCCTTTCGCCGGAAGGCATCTTTAGGCAAACAACCAATATTGTGTGGAAATGTGTTTCTGCATTGATTGGTATATTTGAAAATGTAAATAAAGTGAGAAGAGAGTACAGATACTTGAAAAATATATATTTGTGTACGATTTTGAACTTCAGCGTTACGTACATATTTTCAGAATTTGGTTTCAATTGTATTTCAAATTTTGCCAGGTCATATGGTTGGAGCATACATAAAATGTTACTGAACTTGTTGATAGTAGTAGTAGTTGATCATCAAAACGTACGTGAATGGATAGTTCTAGGTTGATCTTATCAAGATGTTAGACTAAATGTAGGTGAACTGTGTTAATAATGTAACGAGTAAATATATGTTTATTTTTAGTTTGTGAGTTTTATTTTTACTTGAAATAAATAGTATGACAAAGGTGACGGTCTAAATTGTGAAAGATGTTATTGTTCCCTAAGTATTTCTCCTATGAAGTAAGCCCAAATTTCATGTAGATTTCCCCTAATTGTATTTAACTCAGGCTTTTTAAAATTATGGAACACGCTTCCATAGTGGTATGTGGAATTAGTGAACATGTAAGGTATGCCAACTCAGACAGCGCAGTGCCAGATCTTTCTAAACATTTGCGATCAGAATATCATCAGATAGTCTTTTTCAGGATAATTCATAATTCCACAAACAGTATCGAACAGATCGCTATGGGAGCGTTTTCTGCCATTTTTAAAAAGCCTGAACTAAACACAGCTAGGGGTCATGTACATAAAACCTGGAATCCTTTCACAGAAATACAGATCATAACATCTTCCGTAACAATTTAGACCGTCATCTTTGTTACACTACTTATCTGAGGTACAAATAAAAATAAACACACTAATTAAAAAATACACATATATTTATACATTACATTATTAATAAATTCTATAGTGCACGTACAGCCAGCGCCAGAAGTATGTATCCAGTCGTAAAATTTCTTCTCCAAATAAGTTTGAAATGGATAGACCGATTTGAGTACATTTTTGTAACTTACAGAAAATCACATTCTGTTTAAGGTACAGGAAATAACACTCAAATCGGTCAATCCATTCCAAATTTATTCGCAGAAGAAATTTTGTGACCTTTATGAATTTATGGCATTTTTTGTAAGCACGTTATTAATAATGTGTAATATTCATGACATTCACGATGTTTACTTCTTTAGAATACTTTTAACAGTTATTGAAATTAACACTGCAGTTCATATTTTGTATGCATATATTCCGATGGAAGGCAATGGCAATCCACTATAGGGAAACTAATATACTACAATTTATAAATTGATCAAAGAAGCAAGAGAATGTATTTATTTTTGTGTTTATTTTATGTTCCAGTTCTGAGTATGGCTCTCTCTAATATTCAGGGAAATATCTTGTGAACCAGTCCGTCCAACGTGTTGCCTGATGCATTCTAGTCACATTATATTTTAAAATATAAATATATTTTACATATTATACATTTCATCAAAATTTGTGTGTGTTTTTTGCTATATTTTTTATGGTCGTAATAAACTATTTATGATTATCCTTTTTTGTGTTTGGCTTTGTATCACTTTCAAAACCATATATTGTCTTTTATTAATTTATAATCTTATAAAGGGAAGTATACAAGATTAAAATGGGTTTTCGTGTTTCATCATCAGCTTGAGTCCCTTCTTTAAAAACCTTATTACTATTTTATCGCTGTCTTGCTTATTTTAATTCGTTTTGTCAATAATGCAATTCACCAAAGGGCAACTCCTTTATATATATATTATAATCAGTTTTATTATGTCAAATGGCAAGTCAACATTGGAACAATCATGTGTACTTCCTATTACACTGAGTTTTGAACGGACTTTTCTTCTATAATACACAAACAATAGTATGGTTTTAAATAGGGTAGAATACCTATTTCACTACGTTCATCTGTGTATATTTCGATGGAAATATTATTAGATTTGTCTGTATATACAGCTCCAGCCTTGTTGTGTTACTTGATACAAAATTTAAACACACTAATTGCACTAATAATATAGACTTGCTCCAGAATTCACCAGAAGACGAAGTCTGATGTTTCTAATGACGTTATTTATTTATTTTTTAAGAAATTTGAAACACAGAAAAGTTAAAAAGAAAGAAACTGTCCTAGTTAGGCAACCAATAAATTCTTTTTACGAACTTTCTGGGATGCGTCGCCTGCATGATAGTTAAACCAGGGCGATCTTCTGACTAAGCATTTTCATTGGTTTTCCGTCAGTTACAGTGGGCGAATTAGGGATGATAATCAATTAGGACCAGTTATTGTATTATTCTTTTGTTCTATGGACAGAATGATAAATTAACTAGAAGATGGGCAGCCGACTGAGGTTTTTCGAGGGATTTTCCTCAGTCACACCAAGCAAAAGACAGGATGGTACAGTACCTTGAAACGGCCCTGACCTGACTTCCTTCCAACCACCTCACCCCTACTCTATTTCGGCCCAAGCCGAAGTTACCTAAAGGCCATGGATTAATTCAATTCTAAAAGTGGAATTTCGAGTAACAAATGCAATTCTACGTATACTATATATGCACTCTCTAAAGTGTTCCAATGTATGTCACTTAATCTACGATAAATTTGTTTCATTGCGAAAAGCGTTCAAGAAAATAATATATGGTCCTAAACGCAATTTTGTTATTGCTCTGTTGACGTGAAGTTTTGAAAGTTTTTTTCTACACCAACCAGTGTCTCTGTTATGTCAGAAGCATGAAAATAAGTTCTAAATCATGAATATTTAGACACTTGTCCCAGCGTTTCACGAGTCCCTCAAAGCCACCAGCGAAGAAGAATTTTGGTTGGTGTCGTAGCTAGCTGGTAACCTCCCGACGAACTTTTTCCATATTCTGGAACCGGCGACCACCCAGGTGATTCTTCAGTAAACCGAAGAGGTGTAAGTCGTATGGTGCCAAATCCAGACTGTAGGGTGGATGTTCCAGTCGTTCCCAGCTTAGAGACCGTATGTGAGCCACTGTGGGATTCGCATTGTGTGGACGAGCGTTGTCATCCAACAGAAGAACTTCATCTCAAAGCACCTGGACGTTTCCTGTAAATGGCTGACCGCAACTTCGTCAGGGTACTGCAATATGTAGCTGCAGTGACAGTTTCGCCCTGGGGCAGAAATTCCACGAGTAGGATTCCTTTACAGTCTTACCCACTATGCACTCAAACGACTCACCGCCACACGAGAGCCTAACAACTAGCGCCATATACAACATGGTGGTGCTGCCACCTACACCGACACTTACCTAAATGATCAGTACAACGACTTATATTCACAACACAATTTCACATTGCAGCAATGTGAAGATATTTCATTTTTCGACTTATATATTGACTTACCCTCGTACATTTACCATAAATCTAGCCATTCTCTTACATCAAAGTTAAACATCCTGAAAAACTTTTTTCTTCGAATGTACGAACTGTCTTCTAATCCGTTTCGTTTGGCAAATAAAATGAACTATATTCACTCCTCAGGTATGAAAAAATACTGTTATAGCCACAAATCGCTATACGATTCGCATAATTCAATCAAAATAGCATTCAATAAACCCATATATCTCAAAATTGCACAATATGCAAAGAGTTTTAAGAAAAAGTAGCCGTGCGGTCTATGGCGGTAGGCTAACGACTCGAAGGTCCCGGGTTCGAGTCCTGACATGGGTTTGGATTTTAATGGCTAAAGGGCCAATCGTGATGGGCCGAAGTCTAAAGTTACTAGACTGGTCTATATAAAAATAAATGTTTTTTTTTTCTAAAGTGCCTCAGCTTGACTCCCCTCCATCATTCCTTTTTAAAAACTACACAGAGAAATTATTCGCAGCTTACTAGGGATATTACTCGTACCGAATGCAATGCTCAGGTATGTACGATGTCACTTGTAGTTGCAAAATACCTATATTGGGATGACTAAGCCCAACTTATGCATCAATCACCAAACACAAAAAAGCTGCTAATTCCTCTGATCTTATTTCTTTCTTAACACTTACACTGTGAAAAACAGAGTTAGCACATATTTAATGCCAAAAACACGCATTGATCGTTCTGTTAAAGAGATATGTTACATAATATCTAAGAAACCAGTTCTCAAATAATGAGGGATAATTAAAACCTTCTTCTCTTTCATTGATACTGTACACAGTAACTCACAAGTGCAGAAACTCATAATTTATATATTTACTAGATATCTACAATTCCAATAGTATATTTATTACGTTGCATTCCAAAGTTTATTACTAAACATTACTTGAATCGGTTGTTGGAAGAAGGAAATAAATCCAAAAATCTATTTTGTGGGAAATTAACAAAAACTGCATAACGTTTTTAATATTTACTGAAAGGAAACCATATTTTTTACAGAATATTCAGAACGGTATTCTGATCCTTGTGTATTGCTCAGACAGTTTCCAGGTATTGTATTTTTTCCTGTAAAATTAAAAAAGTTTGATTTATTTCCTTCTACCAACTGATGGAAAAAATGAACGCTCAGTTGTAAGTACCAGTACTTAGACGTAAGTATGGACAATCGACCATATAAATGAAGAAAAACGCAATAAAATGAATTAATGGTACTTCAAATGAATGATATTTACAAGAAATGTATGCACAATGGAAAGTAAAGCTACAAGCAAGTAAAGAATGCATATTTTTTTCTGTCTACCAACTGACAGGAATTTCGCGTTAGGGATGGGCAAAACTGCTATTATTCCGTAACAATGTTAGCTATAGTTGCTATACGCAAATATGATAACAATGGCAGTTTAGAAGAAAACGTATCTAAATAAGAGTTATTCCCGACTGTGAAAAAACAATGTAAAACACCATTTTAAACTAACTTATTTACTTGTAT
>JAGDQP010043910.1:0-16071 GCA_022664845.1 Lepisma saccharinum | reverse complement strand
AGTATCCCTAGTTCAAACGTTCTGGAAAATGGATTATGAAGTCAGCCATTTTGGATTCAAAATGATGTCTTTGCAGATATTTTGTAATCTACTAGTGATGATATACCGTCTTACTTCGAAATTTCATATTTCAATTTTTAACATCTTTTTTCTTACAGAACCTCAAAATCGTTGATTTCGCAATAAACTCTTGTTCCTGTATAGCATGCTGACATTTTGTGACACGCGGAACTCGGCTGCATGCACTGCCGTACCTGTTGATACTCCTCTCGATTCGCTCGCGTCGCTGCGCCAAGAATCCCACGGCAGGCCGCGCATCGAACTTGAGGAGTTTGGAGGAATTTCGTCTTTTTATCACAACCAGAATCTGCAGTGCACTGCGCCACATGATGCAGATATTCCCTCATACTCCAGGGCACTGCGTCCGAATGGGGAAACTTCCACATTCTGCCTGTATAACATGCTCCTGGCAGTGCTAACGTTTGTGACGAGTAAAACTTGGTGGGACACGCAGGAGTATTGGAAGTTGGCGAGAGGAACTAGGCTCATCCATATTCCATTTCACCACTTTTTAAGGTTGAAGGAGTTGACTGGACAGTTTGCAACCCTGGTGCTTTTGCTCGTATTTCGCAGCTTTTTACACTTGTGTAATGTATATACTCGCTTAGCCTCATTGGTGCGCTGCCCCCAGAATTCCAAGATGGCCTCGCTGGGGCGCACCCCTTTATCGCAATCAGGCTCCAGCTGGGAACTGTACCCTAGTAAGGGAGACGAGCCGAATTTATTCTAACCTACTCGTAATGGTACACCTTCATACCAAATTTCGTTTCTCTAGCTTCAGTCGTTATAAAGTGGGGCTTAGGCGGGCATTTTGGATAAAAGATGGACACATTTTTAACGTTTTCTTATATTTTCGTGACATACTCGTGATGATACACTGTCATACCAAATTTCATTTCTCTATCTCGAACGATGTGAAAAATGGTATTTCAGCTGCCATTTTGAATCAAAGATGGTGAATATTTTAAAACGTTGTTATGTTTTCCTAAACTACTCTTGATAATACATCATTATGCCAAATTTCGTATCTCTGGCTCAAGCAGTTGGAAAATGGATTTATGACGCCCGCCATTTTGGATCCAAGATGGCGTCTTTAGAGATATTTTGTAATATTTTCATAATCTACAAATAATGTTGTACTGTCAAACTAAATTTCATTATTCTAGCGGCAGCCGTTTAGGCTGTGTATTCTTTAAAAGTTTAGGGTTGGCGGCCATTTTGAATTCAAGTTGGCGACTTTTTCAAATTTTTAAAAAGTTTTCTTAATTTGCTACCAATGATGTAGTTTCATACCAAATTTCACTGTTCTATCTTTAGCCGTTTAGGCTGTGTATTCTTTGAAATTTTAGGTTTGGCGGCCATTTTGAATCCAAGATGGCGACCTTTTCAAAATGTCGGAATTTTTCCTTTATCTACTTATCATCCTCTACCTTCATACCAAATTTCATGTTTCTAGCTTACTCCAAACACCCTAAACAATATGATGAGTGAGTCAGTCAGTGAGTGAGTGAGAGTGAGTGAGTGAGTCAGTTAGCCTAAAATGTGCAATTTCAGGGGTCCACAACTAGAACATAGTTTGAGATACGAATATGAAATTTTGTACATCTGCACATATTTACCATATCTCCTTAACGGCAAAAGCTCATATTCCTATCTTTAACATCTTTTTTCTTACGAGGCCCCCAAATCGTCGATTTTGCCATAAACTCTTGTTCCTGTATAACATGCTTCTGGCAGTGCTGACGTTTCCTGACGTGAAGAACTTGGCTCATGCACTGCCGTGCATGTTGATATGAAGGCTGACATGTGGTTCCTCAATTTTTTATGAATGTTTGAAAATCCAAAAATTCGTATTTTATGCGTATTGGATATATCTCTGGTGGGACAAAATATCGAAATCTATTTTTTGAAACGTTGTACAGTTTCAGTGTTGCCAAAGTGTTTCAATCAGTGTTGCCAAACAGTCATTGAATTCAATTTTTCCATTGCTTCCACAGAGTTTGACGTAACCGCACCAAACTTAGGAAACACTTTAGTCGATACAATAGAACAACTGTGTATCGATCCCAAGCCCCAAATGACGGTATTGCCAACCTATTTAAAACTTTAAATTCTATGAATGTGTCTACTTATACAACTCTACACGTGCCCATTGATTTACAAGAAAGTTTGTGCACACATGCATTAGGTATTGGTACCAACCATAGAAGTACTCCGGACTCCGCAGTTATCAGTGTTGCCAACTAGTTTCAAAACTTTCTAATTTCATATTTCTACAATATCGTTGGGCATATGTGCACCCAACTTAGTAATTACGTACTAGGGTAGGTGGTGGAGTTACTTCGGACGACGCTGTTGCCAGTGCTGCAAACTAATTTTAAAAAAATCAATATTTTAAATGTCGTACTGTTTTAAGTATCCGAACAAACTTGACATAAATATTGTTGGACCTAATAAACAATACTGTGGGTGTTCTCAATTACTACCTCAATTGTCATTTGTTGTAAACATATTTTCAAATTCAATTTTATACAGTTCGATGGATCGGCACTAAAATTAGTATTAACATTATTCAACACGATAGGAAAAAAATACTGTACAAGTCCTCACACTGCAACGGTCCCAGTTCTCAGTATTGCCCACCATTTTTAAGTAGTTGCAGCGGAGACGGCGTAATTCAGCTAGTATAATCTCAAAAGTTACATATGAATTTAAATACCGGATTTCAAGTAGTGCACAAATAGTAGTAGTACCACTTGAAGTAGTACACAAGCTTTAGCTGATCTTGGACGCTAGTAAATTTATTATTCACATCTAAGTTATAAATCTAAACTAGTGTGTACATTTTAAAACCGGCCCCGCATTGGAACTAAAATTTTGTATATTTTTTGTACCTTTGTTATTCCCTTCTTGCATTTGGAGTGTAGTGGGCTGGAAGTGGAGTCTTGTAGTTGTTGAAGTGGAAGGGAAAGGGACTGGAAAGAAGAGGGGAGGGGAGTAAGTTTTTGCTAGTGTCGTCTACAAGTTTTCCAAGAATGAAAGACGTTGGCTACGTTAGACATGTACTGTACTGCCAATGGCTAAAGATCTTCAGTGGTAATGATATCACTGTGTTAGATTCGATGTTTCTGTGAAGAAGCGTGGTGCCATCTCAACGGCTATGTCAATTTGCAAAATTACCGAACATGGAGCGCCGAAAATCCATACATCTCTGTTGAGTCTCCTCTCCATCCTGAGAAAGTTGATGTATGCTGTGCGATCCAAGGCGATATCTTCTTTGAAACCACTGTGGACAGTGATATTTACGAAGACATGATTAAGTAGTTTGTTCCAATGCTTGAACCTGATGAACGGATGTGCTGGTTTCAACAGGATGCCGCAACTTCTCATAAGTCTAATTCAAGTATGACTACGTTGAGGTATTTTTTTTTGGCGACAGTGTTATTTCAAAAGAACTATGGCCTGTCATATACCTTGCTTTCTCAAGTCCGGACTACTTCCTATGTTGTTGTTTTTTAAACACACTATTTACAAACATAATCTACACACCTTAGAAGAGCTGAAGAATCACATCAATATTGCCATTCAGAATATCACCGCAGAAGTACTCCATAAAGTTGCTAGGAATATGGAAAACTGTCTGGATATGTATATCCTGCAACATGGACGTCATGTCCAACATTTGCCGTCCGTAAGGCACTATATGCACTATTTATCAAATTTTGTGTTCGGGGCTGGTTTTAAAATGTATCCACTGTAGAATGTAGTCCTACAGTGCAAACAAACTATGAAAGTGCAATAATATAAGTAAATTATTAAAATGTTAATCTACTTACGGAGAAGATTTCAGTACAGGAAAATAATTCACTGGATGATTTATTTCGTTTCACTTAATCAGAGAAATGATTAATTTTCTTCCTTTGAATTATGAGGGGAGGGGGGGATCCCACTGCATCTCTCTTCAATTTAATCACTGCTCTGAGTTGAAATTATTTGAGTCAATTTTGTGATATTCAAAAGATGATGAGCAGGACAGTCTGAAAATAATATGCATTTGAACACGACGAACACTGTGTTTAAGTAAAATTTTCATAGCCACACAATGACGACGCCACGTTAAAAAGCTCTCGGGGGCTACAACATATCACGTAGCAAGGGAGCCATTACACTCATCCGTCTCCCATTTCACACCTTTTTAGGGCTAAAGAGCTTGGCTTCACTTTTTGCACCTCTGGTGTTTTAGTTCGGATTTCGTATACATTCAACAGAATTCGATGTGTAATAGTCTACAAAAGATTAACGCTGATATTCAATCCGCTTCTTACGAAAAAAGCCCCCTAAACAGGAATTTATTCTGTTGTGACAATCACATTTGGATATTATTTTGATCACTTCAGTTACGTTTGAGGCTTATCATGCAGAAAACTAATATTATCAAAAAGGTTTAAAGGGAAAAAATGTTTTCTGTTTGAATGTCCTATGATAAACCAGAACGGAGATGTTACATTTTTTGTTAACTACTGCAAAAATAGCGGCCTTAATTAATAGACTGTTAAAAATGACTTTCTCAAAAATGAATAAATTTTCCTACTCAAAAAAGTCGAGTAAATTTTACTTGAAAGTGAGAAAAAATATTCTCAAAAATTAAAATTTGAGAATGGTAATTCTAAAATACGAGCTAAGGCATAGTTTTCAAATTGGAGCTGATGGAATTATTCAAACTGTGTGTCTCTGGAAAGGTAATATTACAATCCTGGGAGATAATTAAATGAAATCTGTAGACATAGTTTATTATCTGGCAACCGTTGTAAAAGAAAATCGTAAACGAGAGCAGTGTTCTCAAACATACAAAAAGAACTAAATTATCTGTCGGACAGTCCCATCTGTATCGCTGCGACTGCATGTGATATCCATACGTGGGCGTGATCGCGGCAAAAACAAAACATACTATCGGGAATTAAGTTTAAATCTTCTGCTTCCTAAGGTTTATTTTTCGTAAGATTATAAAGTGTGTTTACCTGTTGTGGTAATAATAAACTCCTAATAATGGTGAATGATTTTCATAACATATTGTCGCCTGTTGCATTTCCCACTTGTGTCAATAGATGTCTCTACTTTTAATGATGCAAAGTTGAAGTGAGTAAGTGCTTTGTATAATGCTAAATTGTTTTTGTGTTGTATTATTGGCACACGACTTAAATATGTTTAATAATAATTCGCTATGCAGATTAAAGCGATTGTACAAACACAATGGAGTATTATAAAATAACATATACAGGAGATGGATATGTACAGCAGGATTATAAATAATGTATGCAGGGTACAACGTAAACAAAGCCTGAACTTATTGTTCGCATCCGCAATTCAGAAACCAAACAACCCGACGTTACTCCCATCACATTTGTTTATCAACCTATCACGGTAGAACAAGTACTCACCTTCATAACAGTCGTACTGCAAAACATCCATCCATTCCAAAGGCAATTCATACTGCAACAAATCCAGCACGCTGCTAAATCAATACTGCATGTCAATTTCAATGCTACGTACTCAGGCCCCTATACACATTTCATTGCAAGTGCTTATGAAACAGCAGTATAGTTACATCAGCATATTCACTCTAACTATTATGAAGATTATGGCATTAGTATTATTATTTCTCAATATCTGTTCATTCACAACACATAAAATCCTGTTCGAACAACTTTTGCAAGAAGAATATGTCAACGCCTTTTTACTCAATGAAACGCACTTGAAAGCCAACCAACCATTTAAAATTTCCAGATACACTCTTCTTAGACAGGACAGTAACATACCAGCTCTCCGTGCCAATGGAGGTACTGCCATCGGTTTTGCAACAACTGTACCATATAAACAACATGCACCTATAATAGTAAACCTACCAGAACACTTAATAACCACCGTATATTACAAAAACTGCTACATCTATGTCAGACCAGGTCACCCTATACCATACGATTTCTTCACATACATATCAAATATTTTCTCCACTTACATAATAATGGCAGATATCAACATACATAGCCGCTCCGATAGGGTCAAAACCAACTTCCAAAATTTCATTGAATATCAAACTACCGGTACAATAAATCAATTACCGCAGCCAACCAGACCTCTCTCCAATACTACCCCCGACATTGTCATAACATCTACCAATATAGCTAACCGTAGCACACTAACAGTTCTTGACCTCATGGGAAGTGATCATGCACCCTTAAAACTTACCCTTCAATGTCAACAAAATCCATTTCCACAACAATCTGCACCACCGAAACAAGTACTTAGCTTTGATCGCGCCGATTGGGACAGCTACCGTGACTATATACATAACCAAATTACACCTTTCAAACCACCCACTTCCGAAGATGAACTATATACATCAGTAAACCAAATAACTAACATTATTCATACTGCCTCAGACAAATTCATTCCGCAAACCACAATTCAACCTTACAAACCCAACCTTCCACCGCAATATCCAGACAATTCTATCGAGATTTTCAAAGAACTGGCAATCCGGAATAACTTCGTCTCCGTCGCCAACTGCAACGCACAGTCCGAAACTACATCAAAGCTTAGAAATTAAGGCAATGGGTCAAAACACGCAACTCCCTCGCCGATACAGCTCATCCCACAAAATACTGGAAAAGGTTTAATGCACTCACTGGTAAATACACTAAAACAACATAACCAATTTTACAAGAAGACCAAGCACTTCACTCCGATCAGACTAAAGCAGACGAATTCGCAACTTACTTACAGGAAATATTTACACCCTCCCTACCATATAATCCCGGTAGACGTCATCCCGTAGACCGACTGAACTTATCATCACCACATCTCCAACCAAATGCAGAACATCGTCTTCCTGACAACCCACTTACAACACCCATCACCACCGCAGATATAACACGTATCCTTGCCAACAAACGTCAAACCTCACCTGGTATCGATCGCATCACATATCGCCACTTGAAAGAAGCACCTACATCCCTCACTCAGCCTCTAGCCGCTTTCTATACCTTTATTCTGCGCACTGGATTCTTCCCATTACCCTGGAAAACGTCCAAAACACTCATGTTTCTCAAACCCCAAAAACCTTCTAGCTCTGTATCCTCCTACCGTCCGATCCAATTAACCTCAACTTTCAGTAAAACCTTAGAGAAAATCTTAGTATTACGACTCCATGCCCACCTAGACCAATACAACCTCATTCCTCTACACCAAGCAGGATTTCGCCCCGCATATAGCATAAATGATCAACTCCTCCGTTTAACCAACATGATCACCAACCATTTCAACAGTTCTCGCCCTTCCTGTCTTGTCCTATTTGATTTAGAAAAAGCGTTTGACAAAGTATGGCACTCCGCTCTCATCTATAAACTCCAAACATTCCGACTACCCATCACTATTATTCATTTCATCTACAACTTCCTCACAAATCGCCTAGCATACATAGACATTAACAACAGCACCTCTCATCCAATATTCCTACACTGCGGAGTCCCTCAAGGCTCCGCATTATGTCCACTTCTTTATCTTCTCTTTGTTGCCGACCTACCGCCATTACCCTACAATATACATGTTTTCCAATATGCAGATGACACCGCATTCCTCGCACTTAGCTCCGCTATTAAGCACATCAACCGCAACCTAAACGCCGCTCAAAAGTCATCAGAAATCCCAACCGCCTTTCCCTCACCGTCCTTCATGAACCCAAAAAACCATCCAAAACTGTCACTTACCTCGGTCTCATTCTAGACCATCATCTCACGTGGCGTCCTCATCTCTCTAAAATCATAACCAAAGCCAAAAATAGACTTAACCTCTTAAAACGACTCACTGGCACAACATGCGGACCGAAACCTAACACCATTCTCAACAGATATAAGGTATTTCTCAGACCAGTTTTAACCTATGGACTCACAGCCTGGATTGCCGCTTCTCACATCTACCATAAGTTACAAATTCTAGAGCGTCATGCTTTACGCATAGCATACAGAGTAAAACTACCAAGCCCGACACAGGAACTTTACAACAAAATCACATTTCCACATCTCCTACTACACATAGAAAAGCTACGCATCCGATACATCGCGAACCGGCTTGAAACAAACCATCTTCTATTTCACGATATTCTACACTCACATCACCAACAACAAGCACCAGCCAAATATACACACACACCTCTCTCCCTACTATGCACACTATATCAATACACTCTACCACCTGATCATCCCGATATGCCACTGATATCAGCATACAGCTCACCAGAAATTACTCATGATGTAGCACCCTCATATACTGCAATGTAATCATTTTGAACGCCAGAACTCACCTGTCTCCATCACGGACTAGAGTAGCCCCTAGTCCAGAAGATTATCAGCCATTCGTCTCTCAATGTGCCAAAGTGTTGTGATGTCTATTTGCACCTCATGCCCATAATCCATCACATCATCACTCGTGAACCACGACATAATTTATGATTATGAGGCAAACTCATGATACTCCAACAACGAATGTTATCATATGAAATAAAGGATAATTTAAATAAAAATAGAAACTCTTAGCCCAACTACCAATTTCCTTGGCTATCCACACTACCCTAAATCCTCTTCCCACAAAGAGGGTACAGCCCTCTGGGGGTACTAGTCTAAGCTTATCTTAGGCTAGCAGTAGTAAAAAAATACAGCGTGTAGGCATATTACTGGGGAGACATCAGTCAAAAAACGTTATTGCTGCTGAGCAATAAGAAGATACACTGATTCAATAGACGTTTAAGGGTTACTATTGGTATTACGATTACTTAAGCTATTTATCTGGTTTACGAGTTTGGTTATTGGTTATCTGTATAGAATTAGCTACTTATTAAGATCTGGTTATTTATTATTAAGACATATACAGCTAGGATTGATTGCTATCAAATAACAACTTTGGCTATTCTCTAAGGTAAGCTATTCATACGGATTTGAGTTGGGTAAATCATACTAAGTCCAGTGATATTAGATATATACTGACTAGCAAGTTACTTGGTTTGATTTAAAAATACAGTTCACGACTTTGTGCTTGAACGTCGAAACCGATCGATTCTTCTTACGCCGACTTCCGCTATTCACAAAGGTTTCAGAATGCACAAACTACCTAAATCAATAGTCCGGGGACCAGGTGCTAAAGTCACTGTAAAGGAGTAACTCACTTCGGGACCACGCAGTCGCCAAGATCAATCGCCAACCGAAATCATAACATCAAATGAAAAGCGCCCTAGGTCACGTTCTCCTTTGTCCGATCTCTCCCGTTCGGGATCAGAAATATCAATGGATACTGCTATCACTACTGATGGACCACCACCAAGTGCCTCAAACACAAATTCAATAGAACATCCATCTATCGATCCTGCTGCCTCAGTACATACCTCCAATCAAACCTCAAAACAAAACAATCCAGAACTGTACAACTTCATCCTTACTGCATAGGATTCACAGTCCAAAATTGACAAGCATGTCTGAGAAACTCATCAAATATGTACCAAGAGCTGAAATAAAAGAAATACTTTTCACTAGGAATGGAATCATACTAAAATCCACCAATCCGGAATTTCATCGCCATATAAGGAATAAGGCATGTTTCGAGATATTCGGCAAATCTGCAAATATGGAAGCACTAACACCAAGCCAAAAAGCAAAACAAGAAGATCCTCCTCCTAGGAAACCACCTATGCTATCTGTGGTAATCAAAGGAGTAGAGCCAACTTGGACAGATAATGAAATCAAAAACGAACTACACAGTGAAGACGTGCCTGTAGAGAAATACCTACGCATACTTTGCAAGGACGGTCCAACCTACCTTGTGCGGACCACATCAGCAGCTAATTGACTACCTAATAGAGCAGGGAGCATTTATATAGGGCAAGCGGCATACGGTAGAGCCATCGAATACTAAACAACCGTTACCAGTACGCTGCGAGAGATGTCAAACTTACAACCAACATACCACGGCTAAATGCCCCAACAAATCAAAATGCGGCTACTTTCATCAAGACCATCCGACAAAGAACTGTCCAAATGGTAATTAAAAACCAAAGTGTGCAACCTGTACGGAGGCACATGCTTCCTACAGTGCAAAAAGCAAGGAAAAACCAGCGGCTAACCCCACCACTCCTAAATTAGTAGTACCAGTGCGAACTCCTGACACGCCAGTAACTAGCAACAACTCACTACGCGAACCTGTTACTGTAGAGGATATGATCAGGTTTTTCTCTATGACGTTACAGAACGTTCATCCATTCAAACGCCCGAACATACTTCAACAGATCAATTACACTATCACGGTGCAAGCTACCTACTCAGGCCCACATGTTCACTTCAAAATCAACCCCATACCCAATAACGTACAGGATGGCTAGACAAAACAAAATAAGTTTTCTTCATCTCAATATTCAATCGCTTCCGACTCGGCAAAACATACTACAGCAAATACTACTAGAACATGGAATCCAATGCTTCACACTCAATGTAACGTACCTAAAGCCGAAACACCGAACATATATGCCTGGATACACAATGTTACGACATGATGGATCCCCCGGTGAGCGAGTCAACGGTGGTACAGCCATAGGGGTGCATAACAAAATACCACATCGAGCCATAACACCAAAATTTCCGCCAAACATGCCTGAACATAATATCACCACAGTGTACTTCAAGACAAAACCTATCACAACTGCCACGATATATGTAAGACCCCATGCACCTATACCACTCAGTATTTTCACACATATAGACAACAATTTCAGGCACTATATTATTATGGCCGACATCAATATCCACAGTCGCAAAGATGATGTGAAACAAAAGTTCATAGACCATATTAGCCTACACACACAGGGTGAACTCTGCCACATACCCAGATCTACTAGACCATGCAGCAATACCACACCAGATGCCATCATAGCTTCTTCCTCGCTGATGCCATACATCAATATCACCGTACTTGACTCCATAGGAAGCGATCACGACCCAATCAAGGTCGACCTAAAGGTACAAAATTGGCAAATTGACAAACCAATTCGCTGTCGTACAATATCTAATTATGCTTAGGCAAACTCGGGAAAGTATCAGTCTGATCTCGAACGATATGTAAATCAACTAACAGCACAACAGGATCTGAACACCATAGACCATACTATCACAAAACTCACCACAGCCATACAACGAAGCAGCACAGACAATATACCTAGTACAACCATAAACATATTTAAACCAAAACTACCTCCACAATATCTACATATCATACAACTTTCTCGAAATGCAAATCGAGAATACATACGCTCCAGGTCGATTGAAGCATTGCGTCTTCATCGGCAATATCTACGCATGGTTCAAAACTATATCCGGGCATACAAACAACGTTCATGGGTCAATACTACCAACCATCTGGCGGAAGAGAGAGACCCTTCAAAATTCTAGCGGCATTTCAACAGACTGATTTAAAATCCAGCAATCCTACATATCCAATTTTGATTGAGAACTCAGCCCCAAATACTGATACAGAGAAAGCAAATATTTTCGCTGACAGTTTACAGACTATATTCACACCTGAGGCATCCGGTCCAACTACAAGACTTACACGCGACATTGAGAAAAAGACCGACTCTCATCGCAACCACCTAACAATCAGTGACAAACATACTCTAAACAACAACCATCCACTAACAGTTCCGATCACAGCCGAAGATATCACAGAAATTACAAACCACAAGAAAAATACCACCCCAGGATTCGATAACATAACATACAGGCATATAAAAGAGGCACCAATCATATTACTCCAGCTACTGGCTACCATCTACAACTTCACACTTCGCACAGGATACTATGGAAGGTATCAAATGTACTAATGTTTCCAAAACACGTCAAAGATAAGACCGACGCAAAATCATACAGACCGATCCAACTTACCTCTACACTAAGCAAGATATTGGAACGTATTCTGGTTCGCAGACTCCATATCCATCTTAGAAACCATGATCTACTACCTTACCACCAGGCTTCCGACCCAACTATATTATTACCGAT
This sequence comes from Lepisma saccharinum, assembly GCA_022664845.1. Lineage (NCBI taxonomy): Eukaryota > Metazoa > Arthropoda > Insecta > Zygentoma > Lepismatidae > Lepisma > Lepisma saccharinum. The sequence continues at coordinate 3,916 of JAGDQP010043910.1, read as the reverse complement.
AACCTGCTGCGTCTAACCACAATCATAACAAATCATTACAATAGCAACAAACCATCCTGCCTGTTACTCTTTGACCTAGAAAAGGCCTTTGATCGTGTCTGACACGCTGGTCCAATATACAAACTTTACAACTTCCAACTACCAATAGCTTATGTACGTCTCATCTACCACTTTCTCAAAAATCGCATGGCATACGTAAATATAAACAACAGTCTCTCACATGCATTTTTTTCAAATATAGGAATACCACAAGGATCTGCTCTCTCACCGCTGTTATACATCCTATATGTAACTGACATGCCAATACCATTGTCTCTCGCTTGCGGAAGAACCGTACAACATATCAACAGCCTACTCCAACCAGCAATAGACAAATTTCACATGTGGTGTACAAAATGGCGCCTTACCATCAATGCACTAAATACACAGGCAGTGGTAGTACAGCAACCGGAAAATCGAACAAAACTTCGCCGTAATCCAAATGCGCTCGTCCTACATGTTAATAACACACCCATAAGACCAGCAGCATCTGCGAAGTACCTTGGAGTTATTTTCGATACTAAATTGAACTGGACACCACACCTTAATCAACTCAGTACAACAGCCAGAAACAGACTATCACTACTAAAACGACTAGCAGGCACTTCTTGGGGACTCAAAGCCGACACAATCATACACACGTACAAAATGTTTCTACGATCCTGCCTTGTATATGGCAATATCGCCTGGATCACAGCCGGCAACCGCTTCTATAAAAGGCTCCGTATATTGGAACAACACGCACTACGTATTGCATATCGTATCAAGCTTCCGAGCCCGACTCAGCTTCTATACGATCGAATTACCTTCCCCGAAATACTGAAGAACTTGGAAAAACTTCGACTGAACTACATCACAAAACGCTAGACAAAAGCCCATCCCACACTTCTGGACACAATACATGTCGAAGCCCAACAAGACATAGCTCCTAGATATCACCACTCACCGCTGCAGCATTTACTGGAACTGTACCGTCTAGCCAATAACGATGACCCAACACTGAATCTTGAAGTCATTACTCTATATCCACTACCAGCTTATTCCGCAGATATCTACCCAACTTACGCCAATTAAAGCATCTGTACTTTAGACAATACAAAAACATAGCCTAAGCCGTACTGTATAATACAATCACTTAGACCATAGAATAATTAGAATAAATATATTTTCTCTCACAAATCACCACCGAAGAGACGGCATAACCGTCTGTCGAAAACGTACGACTACTACTACTACTACTACAGCGTGAAACTACCTGAGCATCTAATAGCCACCTTATACTTGAGAAATCTTTATATCTCTCTAGCTACAATAGTCGATCCCCCAGAAACCGAAAATGACCTCTACCAAAGCTTGGACCAAATAACCACTGCAATCCAAACCGCATCCACCAAATTCATTCCAATCACCACAAATTCGACCTTTCGCCGTAGATTACCACCGCAGTACCTTCCATTGATAACGCGATCACGTCAACTTTATAAAGACTATAAACGAACCCAAAGCGCAGAATCTCTTCATCTTCACCATCAACTCCAGCTCACCGTTCGCAATTATCTCAAAGCGTACAAACTCAGACAGTGGGTTAAAACCTGTAACAAACTCAAAACATCCAATCACCCCACCAAATATTTGGAAAGATTTAACATACTAACAGGCAAATACAGCAAAACTCCGTATCCCATCATTAATCAAAACCAACCTCTTTTGACGGACACCGACAAAGTCGCCGCCTTCGCTGAATACCTACAGGAGATATTTACTCCCCTCCAGTCCAATATTACCGAACGCCATCACACAGTTCAAAGATTCAATCTTGCATCTCGTTTCCTACAACCCAACATTATTCACAGGATCTCCCAAACAAATCCACTCACCACACCTATTGCAGTCGGAGATATCACACACATCACCACGACAAAACGTAACTCCGCACCTGGTATGGACAACATCTCATACAGTCATATCAAAGAAGCTCCTTATAATCTTATATACCTTCTCGCCACCATCTACACCTTCATACTCCGTACCGGTTACATACCCATTGATTGGAAAAACTCAAAACCCCTGATGTTCTTCAAACCTCACAAACCTCCAGATGCCGTATCTTCTTACCGTCCAATTCAGTTGACCTTCAGCAACATTCTTGAACGTTGAGGAAATACACAGAATTACTTTGCCTTCCGTTCATGAGAAGAATCGGAATCGTAAGTAATATATAGATGGACACAAACGCTCCCTCTAATATAAATAACTAGCGCATTATAATTATCTGATAATGTACAAAGAAATCATTGCAAAACAAAATGTTAAAATTTGTTGTTCAGTGCATGTGGTCCGCCGCACCAAGTCATATAATCATCATAAATAAGCAAAATATCTCCAAAACTTTATAAGTGATATCGCAAAATAGATTTTACTTCCGACATATCCTTGTCCATCGTCTACGTACCCACCTGAACGACCACAACCTTATTCCTTCCACCCAAGCAGGCTTTCGTCCCGGATACAGTATTAACGACCAACTCCTTTGGCTCACAATACTCATCATTCAACACTACAACAAATCACAACCTTATTGTCTAGTTTTATTTGATCTCGAAAAAGCCTTGGATAAAATCTTGCACGAAACTCTCATACACAAACTTCTTTCTTTCCGACTGCCTATCGCCTACCTGCGCTAAATTTATAATTTCCTCACAAACCGACATGCCTACATCAACATAAATTCTACCCTTTCATACAACATTTTCCTACATTCTTGAGTTCCTCAACGTTCTTGCCTCTCACCACTTCTCTACCTTCTGTTTGTCGCCGATTTCCCCTACTTCCTGCAAATATTCAATTATTTCAATACGTAGATGATAGTCCATTCTCGTCCGTGCTAACACCATCCAACAGATCAACATTTGTATGAACGAAGCTATACAACTTTTCACAAACTGGTGTGATAAATGGCGACTTAAAATAAACCCACACAAGACTCAATCCATCGTTTACATCCCACCGAAACGACGTACCCGCATTCATCGCAACACAAATCATCTCTAAATTACCATCCATAATACATTAATAAAACCAACCAAAACAGTTACTTACCTCGGAGCTACATTTGATCATCATCTCGGGTGGCGTCCACATCTCAGAACTATAAAATCCTGAAACGCTTAACAGGTACCACATAGGCCTTACAGAAAGAAAAAGATCTTAAGACATAGAATTTTTTTCGACCTGTCCTCACCTATGGCTTTACTGCTTGAATCTCAGTTGACTGGTTCTTTTAATACAAACGACAAATACTGGAAAGCCATAACCTGCGAACATCAGACTCTATCAGACAATCCAGACTCACAGCCGAAGCCTACGACCGTACACCATTCCCACATATACTCTACCATCTTGAGCAGCTTCGCAACAAATTCATCCGGAAACGCCTCCAGGTTCATCATCTTCTACTTCTCGATACCAGGCATGCCACTACACCCGAACCTCAAACTAAGTTACTAGCAACTCCACTCTCCCTCTACTGCAATATCATACCACCAATCACCCTGACCGAGATTTTATGTTTTCAAAAATAAGACCAATATTTCCGACTCAGACATAGTTAAAAAAAAGTTTACTACAAACATTTCTAGATTTTCAATGGAATATTAGCAGTTTCATTTTCTATCACATTTTCAGCCCCATAATGAAACTCTACATGTTCCCGCCATTAAAATCAATATTTGCAAATAAGAAAAAGTTGAGTAAAACTATTACTAATTCTAAAAATGGAATACTAGTATTCTAAAATTGTTTGATACTTTCAGCTCCATAATGCCACTTTACGTGTTCTCAACATTAAAATATTTATTTTAGAATCAGAAATAGTTGA
>JAGDQP010043909.1:0-12042 GCA_022664845.1 Lepisma saccharinum | reverse complement strand
CCCCCCCCCCCCCACACACACACACAAATACAGAAAGAAATTAGTAATTGGTGCCGGGTTACGATGCATTCACACGTTCTGAAACAATGAGGATATCTTATCGCGAAGTCGCTAAAGAAATTAGACACCATTCTGCAGGTTGTAAATTCTACTGTAAAAGAAGTTGTTGTAATTCTACTGTAAATTCATAGATTGTTATTTTTTTAAATAAATATACAAGGTGTATCTTAAGTCTATTTGCAATACTTGGAAGTTGATTAATGGCATGAAAACAGACGTACGACAAAATGCCGAAAACGACCTCTATTCCTAGGTATGGGCAATTGAAAGTATGTAAAACTGAAGTGTAAGCCCCACATTTCGAAAGTATTCCTCGCAGGGCTGATGCGGCATTCGATCGTAAGCTACTTGAATAGTTCCATCTAAATACGCAACTTGCATCCTTGTGCAGTGCAAGGGAGGTGCGAGGGATTCTCCAAAGGAAGCCGTGGAAACTCGAAAATTCCGTAAAAGAAATTTACTTCCTCTGGTGAATCCTTATGCATGTGTTGCACAAAATCATAAGTTCTACATTTGCATATATGTTTACTTCAGTTACGATGGAATGCTGCATGAGCCCTGCGATGAATACTTTCAATCGCCCATATCTCGGAGCAGAAGCAGTTTTCGACATTTCGTTACCTGGACTTTTATGTGTTTTCATGCGAGGAATCACCTCCCAGGTATTGAAAACGAGCCGAAGTTTGTAAAGAAATTCTGTTTTATTGAAGGAAATAGTGTTATTTGTGGTTGGCATTTAAAGCCTACAACATTCTTTGCTTTCACTTAAGAGAGTCCATAAGAACTATGAATTTTAATTTATATATCAACAAAAGCTAAATAATATAAAATATACAGATCTCATGCAATTGTACAAGACTTCTTTTTGTTTTCACGATACAACTCTGGAAAATTCATTACGTGATTGCTCTTTACTGTTCTTTAGGATACTTATGACTTATGTACACTAAACAAGTTTCTGTTAAGGATAATTTGGATAAAGGGCAAAAGGAAGTCTGATGTCCTGGCTTTTCTGATGTTAGGTTTGTCGTGGTATGATTTATTGATTCAGATAAAGGTGGATTATGGTCAGTTCGGAGTCTGTACTGGTTTGTGTAACCAAGTCTTTGTGTTCTAAGATACTAGTCGATGTTATAAAATGTCTGTTGATATACAGATGCTTATCAGAATAATGGAAACACCTGAACGAAAGTGCAACTTACCAGATTAATATGGTGTCGGGCCACCTTTCGCCTTCAGAACAGCCTTGATGCGACGTGGGATGGAGCATAGAGGTCGTGAATGGTAGCAAGTAGAATATTACACCATTCCTCGTGCAGGGCATCGGCCAGTTCTGTGAGAGAGGATGGAGGTGGAAATCGTCGCCGGAGTCGTGTTTCCAAGACGGACCACAGATGTTCAATTACGTTGAGATCTGGGGATTGGGCGGGCCAGGGGAGGTGTTGAACTTCATCCCGATGTTCCTCAAACCACGCTGCAACAACTCCAGCTGTGTGAATGGGTGCATTATCATCCTGGAATATGGCGTCATTGTCCGGGAACAACATCCGGACCATAGGATGCAAGTGGTCTCCTAAAATTGCGACATAATCGTTGGCAGTGATGCGTCCGCGAAGTGTGAGCACAGGACCCAATGAAAACTATGATATTGCGGCCCACAGCATCACCGTGCCGCCGCCATGTTTCACAGTTGGGCGGAGACACTGCAGATCATACTCTTCTTTGGTCGTTCTCCACACATAAACACGGCCCGTGGTTTGGAATAGGGTGAATGGTGACTCATCCGACCATACCACACGTTTCCAGTCGTCAACGGTCCAAGTTGCATGGTCGCTTTACCATTTGCGGCGTGCTAAAGCGTTCTGGTCCCTGATGAGAGGTTTGGCCCGTGCAACACGACCCCGTAAGTTCATGACATGTAATTCGCGGCGGACTGTGATTGTCGAAACAGGTTGGGGGAGGTGCTGATTGAGTTCCTCCGTCACTTGCGCCGCAGTGGCACGACGGTTCCGCGTGACAATGCGCTTTAATACCCGGCGTGCCCTGTCACTGATGCTTTTCTTCCGCCCACTGTTCCGCTTCCCCGATGTGGTTTTCCCGTGTGTTGTGTAGGCCGTCATCACCTTCGACACTGTCCCTGGCGACACACCTAACACACTAGCCACTGCCGTCACACTCACTCCACATAACCGCGCACCAACAATTTGCCCTCTTTGAAACTCTGAGAGGTCTCCCATTTTACACTACCTCCGTCTGCTGCAGCCACTGCACACTCCTGTTCCACGACGCCTGACGTAGTATGGAGACGAACCTAACACACCACCACCAGCAGTCCGGCGCTGCGGTCGCCACGACACCACTGCCAACCCATATATCAGACGTGTTGCCAACTACAGGTGTTTCCATTATTCTGATAAGCATCTGTATGTTACTGGAAACTGACAAGGAAGGGTCACGGTTCTCAAACACACAAGTCCTATTCACACCTAATACATCGCAAGCAACATAACGAGATATGTAGGTTAGTAAAATTTAAGGTGCCATGGTCCAGGGGGAGGGGAGCTAGGAGCCCCGGAACTTCGAATGACACAAACATGTATATAAAGGCAGTAGCGAGGTTGTAATGGAATATCTTGAAAACGGGAAAAGTAATCAAAATAAAACTTGCACAACATATAACTGACCACAAGTAGTAACAAAAACCGTAAGCAGTGTTGCCATCTAGGAAGCAGTGTTGCCAACGCGGAACAAAGTTACTTTTTTAAATAGTATATACCAATTAATGCACAGTGGAAAAGTACTGGCAATAGAAAAGAAAATAGTACTAGTTGGTTGCACAATGTTGCAAACTATGTAAGATATATCACACCAACACGAAGATTGCAACACTATGGTACCAGCGTTCACAATGTTCTTTTGTTTGTTACTAATGCCTTTTAAATATATCTTACTTGAAACGAGGTTCCATTCAGTGGTGACAATGCTTTCACTATTCCCCACCCCTCGGTAGTATACATGCTGACTAGCGTTTTGACTGTTATTCCAGATACCAGCATATTGGCCTGTGTTTCCACTCCACATATATTTTCTAACCCGACAACTTTCAGCTCATATATCTTCCATAGTTTGCAACATTGTGCAACCAACTTGTACTATTTTCTTTTCTATTGCCAGTACTTTTCCACTGTGCATTAATTTGTATATAATTCTATTTAAAAAATTGTAACTTTGTTCTGCGTTGGCAACACTGCTTCCTAGATGGCAACACTGCTTATGGTTTTTGTTACTACTACTTGTGGTCAGTTATAGTATGTTGTGAAAGTTTTATTTTGATTACTTTTCCCGTTTTCAAGATATTCCATTACAACCTCACTACTGCCTTTATATACATTTTTGTGTCATTCGAAGTTCCGGAGCTCCTAGCTCCCCTCACCCTGGACCATGGCACCTTATTTTTTTGTAATCTACATATCTCGTTATGTTGCTTGTGATGTATTAGGTGTAAATAGGATTTGTGTGTTTGAGGACCGTGACCCTTCCTTGTGAATTCTGTTCTATGTGTTATGCTACGGAGAATTAAGTCTGAATAAAAACAACAGTTTTTGCAGTACACTTGGTAATTGTTTGTCACCTCTAGATAAAGTCGGGAGGAATATTACTAGATGTGGGCTATAGTTTTGGATGCAACGCAAAAGTTGCTTTAGAGTAAGCTAGAGGTATCAGGCGTGTGGGCTTGTACTAAACACAGAAAGGCTTCAAATTCAGCAGGTTTACTTTGATTTTCTCCACAACTCGTAAGTAATTTTACCGAGCTGCCGTAGGTGAGTTGGTAGAGCGCTGGCGTCGCATTCGGAAGGTCCGTGGATGGAATCCCGCGACCGGCCATCCTGACTGACGTTTTCTAGGGTTTTCCTCAGTCTCACCAGGCGAATGCTGGGATGGTAACTTAACTCAAGGCTCTGGCCACTAACTTCCCTATTGCTGTCCCAAGCCTTGCCATTGATGCCTGTTAGGCTTAAATAAATTCAAATTTCTAAGTAATTATACTTTCTATCACTCTTCTGCCAGAACTCGCTTGAGCCATGACTAGTCTCACTATCAATTCTCTGGGTTTGTGGATATGAGCGCCTCTTAGACGAAAACAACAAGACTAAGTTTTAGTTAAACACAATATATGTGTATGTTTGGTCTTCCTTTGGAATTTACCTGGAGATCGGAGAATGGACGAATGGTAAATAATTGAACCATGTCTAGAAGATGACAGAGAGCACAAATTTATGAATTGCTACAAGGTAAGAGCTTCAAGTTATTTTGGCCATCATTTTGGATAACCCATGATTGCATTCTGTCAAATCTTACGAAACAGTTGTGTGCCTAAAACAGCAAGTAAACTAAAAGTAAAATAATAAAATGTTAGTGAAGTTGTTCAAATTAAAGCGAAATTGAACTTCGGTAGTTCTATTTTGTACAATTTCATGGCGTGGGACTGAACACCCCACCTCACTTAGTACCGTAGGGCAAGAAAATGTGGAGTGCTACCATCCCCCATGCGCCGTTCACGGCGCGTGCGTATCGCACAGAGGTAACCTTTTTTTCACATTAAAACATATTTCCATTACTATTAACGCAGACAATGATACGCATAGCTTTTACTATTCCCTATATCCGGTGTAAAACTTCTACGTATGAAATATAAACTTCTTAAAAGCAAGACTTGCAAGACTCTTGCAAGCAAGACCAAGACCAAGACTGGGCGAGCAAGACCAAGACCGAGACCAGGGAAATCAATGCAAGACCAAGACCGGGTGTGCAAGACCCCTACGGTCTTGGTCTTGGTCTTGCTTTTGCTCATCACTAGCTAGAAGACGGAGGAGAGTCATTTGTCATAATGTGAGGGTAGGAAGGGAAAAAGGATGGAAGTGGGGAGGATGGAGGGGCGAGGGATGGGCCTAGGGCGTCTAAACGTATAAATCCGGCCCTGGGGCTGCCAGTTTCAGAGTCAAAGTCATGGGTTTTCTCACCGGTGTTCATGACTAACCGAACGGTGTATGACTCATCTCTGTCGGGCTTGTAGTTACTGAGATATAGGAGGGCTCAGCGAATTCTGAATTTAATGTTAAATCCTTTAGGCAACTTTGGCTCAGGCCGGATGGATTATAATGGAATGAATTGGTGGAATAAAGAAAGTGAAGGGGAGGGAGAACCCCGAGAAACCCCACGCACACGGTGTTTGTCCACCACAAAGCCTACATGGTATGAGCAGGGATCAATCCGACGATCCTAGCACCAGGGGTGAGCTCTCTATAAATTGAGCTGCCGCGGCCCCAAACACGTTTTTACTTGTTTCGATGTCAGGAACCACCTCCCGAAAATAATCTTCAATTTCGAGGTTTCGCCCTCACCCCTACCCATCGCACCTTAAGTTTTGGTATTTCCCATATCTCACTATCAGATACTATATTATCAGATATATTTGATTTGGATTTCAGCGAGAACCTATCGTAACCCTCGCTTGTCATTAAAATAAATATCCGAGTAAGTAACGCCATGGGTTTTACACCAAACAGGGAACGTGAGTCTAATACATCTTCGGAGGCAATCGCTTGCAGCTGCCTTTGTGGCTTAGGTGTTAGAATTTCGGCCCTCTGATCTGGACACCGGGGTTCGTGCCCAGGTAAACAATACTTTTCCGTATTACTACTTATAGATAAATGCTTCCTTTTTCTTATTTTTGGATTTTCATTATTTTAAGCACGCTTTGCAAATATAATATGTCGAAGGCGACTCATGTAGCATCACCAACATAACATTATTTTTAAACAGTTTGTCTCCGTTTATACTCCCAAAGTTTACAATATTGTTAATTGTAAGGAATATAGCATATTAGACATTCTAGAGTTCGTTCTAAGTATGGAAAAAATTGACAGAGCTTTTTAATATATGTTGAGTTGGAAACACTGGATGTTTTCGAATGCTGTAATAGCAGATTATGGACAGCCTTACTATCTATATCATTGGACCTTCTCGCGACACAAAATACTACCGAGCGTTTCGCCATAGGTTATATGAAAGACTCTATTCAGACACTACCACTTTTTGTGGCCGTAGCGCGCCACAGCCTCAGGCCACTTTAGCAATACAAAGGATTTAATTGTTTCATGCTAACACAGTAACTTCATTGGCAAGCGTTGGCGACTGAAGCCAAACAATTCTATTGGGTGAGCCAGAGCAGTGACCTGTGGCTCTGGCTTTAGAATCATAACGGACAACACATTAAGAAAGAAAGAAATTGGTACTTTGACATGTTCCTGATTCTGAGATTATTTCCTCTCGTGAGAAAGTCGTTGTATCATTACTGGAGTTTGGAGATATAAATGCTATGCAGACACAAAGCCCCAAATTTCTTACGGCTCTCATTTCATTTCTTGTAATCTTCTCCCGTTACATATGAACATTTAGGGGAGAATGTCCAAATGTGGGCTATGGTCCAAATACGGGCAAGTAGACGTTTTAGACTTATATATGCGTGTGTAGTACTACTGACTGGTGACAAAAGTGTAAAACAGTTCCCCAAGGACGTAAGTGGTGGCGGAACAAAGGAACAAAGAGTAAACGGTGGTTAGCAACAAAGAGTTGGATGTGGTTGATTTATTTGTATGTTGTGCCTGTTTTCAACAGTGGGAAAGTTTTATCAGACATTTCTATTTCAGCTTTTTAAACACAATAAAACCAAATATGAACTGTTTTATAAGGTAAGTTGTATTCCTCAGAGACAGCACTCGTAGTCAGTATAAAACCAAGAATAAATAATATTGCGTATTGACTTTCGTTGTGTCACGGAGCAACCCCTATGAATGGTTTAAATACGGACTACCTTGCCTACCTACATCTTCATCTTAAGAATTTCCTTCTCTGAGAACACAGTACTTGGAATTTCAAATATGTTAAGTCCTTTTCATATTTCAGCAGTTCCTGAGATACAGAAAAAAGTCAGCAATCGACTTAGAAAACCAGGAAGTGCTACTGTTGAAACGGATAACCCATACTAAGAAACAATTATGGTTTCCTTCGAAGAGCAGTAATCTAGTAAATGCAAGAAGGCATTAAGTTGAGCAAAGAGCTGAACATTTTTTTTTGATGGAATATACCTGAACGGAAAATAAAACCAGGAACTTTAGAATTCACAGGACATGAATCAAATTCAGAAGAATCCAGGATGATGTTATCTGATCTAGAACCTTGTGATGATGAAGATAGTTACTTTGATACGCCAGCTGCACAAGAAAAGTCAGATGATGAAGATAAAAATTAGATATTCTGTGACAGGATGTTCTCTGAACACGCAAGAAGACCTATGGGTTACATGTATCATGTGTTCGAGGTGAGCACATAAAGAATGTGCTGGTGGACTATCTCTGACTTTTGTAAATATACATTTATCATCACTATATCACTCTTGAACATTATTTTGTACTGTTAAAAAATTGTATTAATTATTTAAGATTACTTTAAGGGGTAGCCCATAGTTAGACCAGTGTTTCAAAAGTCAAGATTATGACATCTCTGTAAAGTATGTGTTTAATATCATAGTCATGGGTTTCTAATCTAAATTTGAAACCACATTATAAAGTAAACATATCTCAGACATATTTGCAGTTGTTGTTTAGTACATTCCTTGAAGCGTTTTGGAGTTATTCCAAAAATAAAAGTGGTAGCTCGTATTTGGACCTTCTCTTCTAAATACGATGACTTGACAGATAAATCCAGAAATTTATTGCTCATTTGTGACAGCTTCTTGTTAAAGCTTTCTCCTCGATTTTCCCAAGTTAGAACAAGCAAGTGCTTTTACCTTGAATTAAGTCAGGGTTGTTCATAGAGAGAATGAGACAGCCTAATTGTAACCGAAACTGTTGTAAAATCCGTAAAATGATTTTTAATGTGAGGAAAATGTAAGAGATGAATTTTGTTTTTAGTGAAACGTTACACTTTTTCAACAAACTCACTATGGTAAAACATTATTTTAGTAATGATGGGAGACATAAACGACAGACTTAAAAAGATTTATGCATTGAACTATTCTTCTGTGAAATGTTTCTTTAAGGAGATTCGGCAAGATGGCGGTTTAATGGATGGAAGCTGCTGAAAATTCTTAGTGTTTAATTTGCTCAACCTTATAGTGATTTTGGCCTTCATTCCTCGAAAATTTAACAAGAAACGTCATATAGTGGTTCAATGCTTCATGTAATAGTGTTTCAAGTTTGAAATTGAAAATTAATAGTGAAATTTACATCATAAAATGACTGTGACTAGAGTTAAAGAGTTGAACTGACGCCTATGACGGATTGTAACCATAGCAACTGGTAATCAACTGACATTAAAACAGCAATTATAAAGACTGGTAGAGTGATAGACTGTCATATATTAAAAATATTATTAAAAAACAGCAATTGTTTAAACAAAAGTGCCATGGATGGGCGTAATTAATGCCATTTCTGCACTAGTTCTTAGACCAGACCAGACCAGAATGTTTCTTTAAAAATGGTTGGAAAATAACTTCTCTACAAGATATTTGAAAGTAAGATTTTGTGGGTTATTTGAGAAGGTAATATCTGCAACTTGTACTGTTTAGGACATCTTTCAAACTAATCGTAACCATTTTAATTTGAAATATTTGCACGGTTCATTTGGAACTAGGTAATAATGTGTTGGGTCTACGCGTAGATCTTAAAACAATAGTCAATGTTGGATTTAACTTTGTTATATCTACAAGAAGGCCATGTAAACATAATGTGCGCCATGTATGCTCAGTGATGTGCGACTGTACCTACCAAGTATTTATAGTTATACTTTAAATAAAATATGATGAGATATCATGAACCAGAATTTGGATCATGTTCATGAGTTAATTGTTTTTATGTAATAAGGGATGCACTATATAGATACTCCCTCGACAACTGAGTTAGGAACACTATCTAACATAAACGGCCATCTATTATTTCTACGTACTGTATTATACAGTTCATCCTATTTCTTTACTTTATTACAGAAAATTTACGGAAACAGGGAACAAAAGGAACAATCGATACGGATATATTCGATTACGCATTAATTACCAACCCTGTACGATGGACAAGAGTAACGCATTGGTAATTCATGTACAATCGAATATATCGGTATCGATTGTTTCTTTCATTCCCTGTTTCCAAAATTACTTTCATAAAAGTTAATTACTCTATATTTTTAATCTAATTATTAATTATCATCCGAAGAATATTTCATAATATTTTATCATTTTCGGATATTTAAACTACTGTTGTAAAGGCTCTTGACCTTAATAATAGTCTGATTGTCATATTGTGCTATTTCATTCTATTTTGTGAACTACAACTTCATTTTTTTATTGCTGGTCATTGATTCAAAGGATTATGACATTATGACGACCAAAGAACGAAATGGATGTGGTCACCCTGACAGCCAATGAACACACTTTATTCAAGAGATTTTTTTTTTTTTTCAAAATCAGGACCTTCAACTTCTCATACGCGGCACATGTAAATCTTGAAACACTTAATAAAGGAGGAAAAGAGGACAGCAAATGATTCAAGAATATCATAGAAGATAACGTATAAGGAAATTGTTTAGAAGATTTGCGTACTACACAGCCAGCAAATATACTGGACTTTGGATCTTGATTAAGACATGATGATTAGGCTACTTTTATGTGAAGAACTTTAGTGTAATATGCTGACATGTTCTGTGAGACTGTACAAATAATTCGACGTAGATTGCCAAAGTAAATGATAATGAATTTAGAGTTAATGACCTAAGCCATGTTTCTTAACTGCCAGGCCATGGGAGTGGCGAGCCTCCTGCGGAATATTGACAACCCTCCTGTTTTTTTTAGCGAATTTGATTTCATGAAACAATTTATTATGCTGATCTCATTTCATACAGAACGTAATAGAATGTGCAGAGTTCGTTGCTTTGAAACTGTAAATCAAAACTCGTATGTTCAAAAACGAAGTCGACAATTTGAGACAACTGTTATTTCTTGTGGTTTGTTGCGCAAAGAATACAAAGATCCAGATGCATAGTTAATAGACTTATCAAAATTAAGTTCAAAGTTCAATGGAAATGAGAGCTTTGAGACACCTTCAGAGTCATTCCACGTCAAATTATCCAACACTGGTTGCATCACTATGTTAGAAAAATCTTTTATACATGTCTTAAGATATCAGAACCACATTTAAAAAAAAATGTTATGTGCTTATTTCTTCCAGGGGTACAATATTTTCAACATCGCGGATGGCGTTTTCAATGCTCCCGTAGCCATGTACGGATACCTTAAAAAAACGGACTTGGGGAAGATGCCAAACCTTTTGGTCTAGAAGCCATTGTGGAGTAATTAAAAGAAACCGAAAAGCAAAATTTTGAACATAATTTTTTGAACTTTCATGCCCATACTGACGCAAGTACATCAAGCTAAATGTATACACAACGGATATATAGACCTTTAAACTGATCTCTCAAAATAGGTATTCAATACATTAGTGTAAGGTGCCCACTTATTTGGGCGAAGATGACTTGGATAATGACAATAATAGTGAAACTTCATGTCTACATTGTCCGTAAAATGCATGAACAAGTGTGGAGTTCCACCACTTTAGAAAATATTGGTTCCAATGCCCAACCTTGACAACATCTGCTTGAAAGCTCAGATTTCTCTTCTTATGTAAAAACTTTGGTAAACTTTAATTTTATATGGGCCAGTCTAGTAACTTTGGACTTCGGTCCGTCACGATTTGCCCCTTAGTTATTAAAATCCACACCCATGCCCCTACCGGGACTCGTATCCGGGACTTTCGGGCCGTTGGCCTACAGCCACAGACCTTACAGCCACTCGGCCGGCTTCTCTCCTTAGGTGATAATGTAATGGACTATACAGAAATGTAATGCAGAAATTACTTTACGTTTTGGGTGAAATGAAAAAATAGTTCTTTAACGTATATATTTTACTAAATGTGTAGCGAATAGCTGTAGTTCATTTAGTAGAGCCTTGCCTTTGTTTTGGTAGATCCTGGGTTCGATCCCCGCGGCGACAATCACGACTAAGGTTTATCCAGGGTAATCCTTAGTCACACAAGGTAAAAGCAGGGATGATGCCTTTGAAACTAGATCCTGGCCGACTTCTTTCCCATATCCTCCCCCCACCCTTATTCCGGCCTCAGCCATAGGTGCCTAAAGATCACAAATGGCATACGTAGACTACCAATTAGAAATGTTTTTGTATGACTACATTCTATCCTAGAAGAATAGTACAAAAAATTCGTGTCTTACCTGAAAACTATGAAGACAGTCTTATTTAATGCAATATATTTACGTAGTGGGCTAGACTTCACCCACGCCACTTCACCTGTTTCTCTCCGCACACATGATACAGTCTAAGCAAGTATTTGACAGTCAAAACTACCCAATTCAAGTGCATTTTCTACTCTGTCATGGAATTAGTCCGATCCTAAACTGTTTACTGACTAGAGGAAATTATTTTTAGGCTAAAAACCAGAGATTTTTTTCTTCAAGACAGTTAATATTTTTTTTTTAATTTTATTTATGGCCTTTAGGCATCTAAGGTTCAGACCGATTCTTAATGATAGATTACGCGACATTCACTACAGTCCATTAAAGAGCATACTTGCTAGTTTTTTCACACCAAACAAGTTTTCCATCGTGTCGCAGTTATGGAATTACCCTCCTGTAGCCATCTTCCCCCGATAGGAATCTTCCCTCAAATTACTCTATCTAAAAACCAGAAGTGATAGAGAGTTTAATCAAAACTCGTTGTGTAGCTCCTGAGTTGCATTTTAAAGTTATTGAAGCATTTTTTCTCAAAATGAATTCCATTATTCTAAAGATTATGCTGAAAAATGAGTAACGAATTGTATACAATTGAATTTTGAAACCAATTTGTTTTTGTGAAGGAGT
>JAGDQP010043908.1:1177-16072 GCA_022664845.1 Lepisma saccharinum | reverse complement strand
AAAAAGGTCCAGATTTTAAAGAAACAGTGAATAAATGGGTGAAGAATATGGGTTCACGTTGCCCATATTGGATGACATCCTAGCATAAGATACAGGGAGCAGATACATTATTTGTTCTAGATCTTACATGTGAATCGTTTATAAATGGAACTTCACAAGTCCAGTTTTATAGCCTGCTAAATGAATGTCATTTCAATAACGGAAACTTTATGCATAGCACATCGGTCAAATGCATGTGGTTACCCCTTCTTCACCAAACGCGACGTTACAGCAAGAATAATATGACAGTGCAGGTAAAGACTTCAATACACCATCCAAAAGCCGGATGGGTGGCCGAGCGGTCTGCGGCGGTAGGCCATCGACTCGAAGGCCCCGGGTTCGAGTCCCTGAAGGGGAATGGGTGTGGATTTTTACACTTAACAGCTAAAGGCGAATCGTGACGGGCCGAAGTCCAAAGTTACTAGACTGGCCCATATAAAAATAAAGTTTACCAAAGTTTTACACCATCCAAACAAATGAATATGCAATCTCTTTAAAAAACGATTCAAGTAAGACTGATGGCCTAAGCAATGTATAAGTAGGCAAGAATGAAGTCCTTTGGCGAGCACTCTTCCGGGAATTGAGATGGGCGAAGGTAGAGACCCGGGACTATACTGAAAGTAGCATCTCAAATATTTACCGAGTGGGATTGAAAAAAAAAAAAAAACTGCAGACATCGGTGAAGACTCGAACCCATGCCGTAACAGCCAGTGATCATAACCATATGATCACGAGAGTTGGGTTATAGCTTTTGTGAAAATGATCTTGGAACCTCTCTCTTTAGTGGACCACACACTGGGTTTGAGCCCGGGACCACGAGCGTATTAAACAATAGGTTAACCGAGAGCCGAATCCTCTCCGCTCGCAAGCATACAGATACACGAACAGAATCTCGCATCAAAGTTCGTAAATGTACGACGTGAAAGTTGTTCATCATTTTGAATTCATTCACCCCTAACTCTCGTAAACTGAAAGATCACGTCCACATCCTAACCGCCTACAATTCGTCCCAGTATAGCTACTTCTCACCAAATTTTGGCAGGAAAAACTACGCTCTAAGACAGCTTCGTTTGGCTCACTTTGCAACTTTTCTGACATACAGCCATACAGACCTGTCTCACATACAACCATGCATTAAGAGAAACTCGTCGTCGAGACAGAGGGAGAACGCTGCCAAGAGGCAAAATGCCAAGTAAATTCACGTAAAAATTCACCTGGTAACAGCATGTGTGAGAACTATCTCGTTGACCATTGGTATTTCCTCTTAGACATAACCAAGTTATAGGGTATGAAGGGATGAGGACGACGAATAATTTGACTAGGAGGGTAAATCTCGCAGAGCCAGAAAGTGAATTAATAACAGAAACAAAAAACGCGATTCCTTTAGGTACGACCCAATTTGTATTTCCTATGCATCAACATTTTCAATGCACAATTTGCAACTACAGAAAACTCTTCCCTTTCTACGACACCACTAATAATATGTTCTCTACGTCTATGTATGTTATGTTCCCCTTTCTTCATAAGAAAATACTTATAGATTTTACTTTCATGGGCTTTTATTGCAATTTACATTGTTAGTTTAATATCTAACGACCTCTCAGCCACCTCTCTACCTGATCCTGGACGCGGATTGACGGAATAAGCGGGATTATAAGGTCCCTTTTTGTTAGCTATGGTAACAAGGGCTGTAATAAAATGAAACAGAATCCGTTATTGTAACATAAAGAGAGAGTATTTTAATTATGGGTCAATTACATTAACAACCTTCATTACGAACATTAATTACATTAAGAATTGAAGCTTTCCTGGCGGCGAATATTATACAGATGTTCTCGGGATATCAGCCAGGTGAAGTCCGACGATAGAGCCGACGTTTCAAGAACAGACATTGTTCTCATCTTCAGGGCAAGTATACTGAGACCAGTTCATGTGTACTATATATAGTAACGGTAGGGGGCGGAGCTTAAGAATCTGTGTCTCTGATTGGTTGGCCTATAGCTTGACGCTGATTGGTCGTTTTCATGTATGTTTTCTTTATGACTGGTGTCCAAGTCCGACTAAGTTGAAATCCTGTATCTCTGTTGACATTATTACGTTCTTGTAGTATGGCAAGAGATTCTTTTATTATCCTATCCCAGTAATTGGAGCTCTTTGAGATAATTTTAGTGTCAGAAAATAAAATTCTATGTTTTTCTGTTATGCTGTGTTCTGCCAGGCCTGATTTCTCCGGATAAAATAGCTTTATGTATCTTTCATGCTCCTTGCATCGATGTTCTACTGTCCGTCCTGTTTGTCCTATGTATGTTTTTCACGGCGGCGGTGGGGATCACCTCTCTCACCAGCAGTGGCAAATTTTTTCATGGAGAGTTTCGAGCAGAAAGCACTAGAATCAGCACCATTAAAACCATCATGTTTCTACAGACACGTCGATGATACATTTGTCATTTGGCCACATGGTAGAAATGCGCTACAGTCGTTCCTTGAATTTCTCAACAATCAACACAGCAACATTAAGTTCACCATGGAAACAGAAACGGAGGGCTGCATACCATTTCTAGACATCCTCATTCGTCGCAAACCTGATGGAAGTCTGGGCCACAGTGTTTATAGGAAGCCTACCCATACCGACCTTTACCTTAATGGAAACAGTTTTCACCATAAATCGCAGCGCAATACAGTCATCAGCACACTTGCACTTAGAGCAAAAACCATCTCAGACCAAGAAAGCTTCCCTAGTGAACTGGCACATCTCAAGAAGACCTTACTGCAGAATGGATACAAGAAAGATGACATTCGTTTGGTCCTAAAAAGGACCTTTTCCAGCAAGAAGAAGACCACCCCAGAAACTGAAGATCCAGTCAATATTGCAGTCCTGCCCTACACTGGTAAACTTTCTGGAAAGGTTGCAAGAATCCTGAGGAGACACAACATCAAAACCATTCATAGACCACCGTCAAAAATCAGAAACCTACTTCGTCCAGTTAAGGACGACTTGGGTCTTAAGACACCAGGAGTATACTGCATTCCTTGTGAATGCGGAAAAACATACATAGGACAAACAGGACGGACAGTAGAACATCGATGCAAGGAGCATGAAAGATACATAAAGCTATTTTATCCGGAGAAATCAGGCCTGGCAGAACACAGCATAACAGAAAAACATAGAATTTTATTTTCTGACACTAAAATTATCTCAAAGAGCTCCAATTACTGGGATAGGATAATAAAAGAATCTCTTGCCATACTACAAGAACGTAATAATGTCAACAGAGATACAGGATTTCAACTTAGTCGGACTTGGACACCAGTCATAAAGAAAACATACATGAAAACGACCAATCAGCGTCAAGCTATAGGCCAACCAATCAGAGACACAGATTCTTAAGCTCCGCCCCCTACCGTTACTATATATAGTACACATGAACTGGTCTCAGTATACTTGCCCTGAAGATGAGAACAATGTCTGTTCTTGAAACGTCGGCTCTATCGTCGGACTTCATCTGGCTGATATCCCGAGAACATCTGTATAATATTCGCCGCCAGGAAAGCTTCAATTCCTTTGAATATTATTTTCTTGTTTTATTTTGATGGGTAGCATCTTATATAAATGCTTCCCAGCATAATCTACACCTTTTTGGTATAATGTAGTATTATGATTATTTATATGGAAATCATTTGTCTGTCTCGTATAGTAGTTATGTACATCTCTGTTCATGATATAGTTAACATTATGCTTTTTAATATATGTAAGAAGTTCATACAGGTAAATACAAGGTAGCGGAAGGATTTGTAACGCTTGAAAATTTTGCTTACATGGTGTGATTGGTTTTTTACATGCTATTATACGAACAACTCTTTTCTGTAATTTAAAAATGTCTATGCTCTTGTGAGAGTTTCCCCAAAAGATTACTCCATATCGTAGCAGTGAATGGAATGAAGCATAATATAGTGATTTTGCTGTTTCTTCATTTACTTTCTGCCTTATAGATCTTGTGGCATAACATAGTTTGCTTAAGTACTAAACATTTTATATGTTCTTCCCAGTTCATGTGCTTGTCCAGTGTTAGTCCCAAAAATACGTTACTATTCACAAAACTTATGTATTTGTTATGAAACGAGAGTGTAAGCTGTGGTGTAATATTTCTGTTGATCCGAAATAACAACGCATGCGTTTTATCAGCATTTAATATTAAGCCATTTATTTTAAGCCATAGTGATAGATCTGCTAATGCCTTTTTACTATTACTATAAAGCGAGTCTTCATCTTTACCACATATTAATACAGTCGTACCATCTGCAAATAATGTTGTATTGGTTGCGTTTATATTTAAAGGAAGATCATTAATATATATAAGAAATAACAAGGGACCCAGTACAGACCCTTGAGGAACTCCATGTTTAATTTCTTTTTCATCTGATAAGCATGTTTCTACAGTGTTATTATTTATATAGGATATTTCAACTGCTTGTTTTCTCCAGTTAGATACGATTTTAACCAATTGTATGCTATTCTCCTTATTCCATAATTATGCATTTTCTTAAGCAAGATACTGTATTGTACTACGTCAAAAGCCTTCGTTAAGTCAAGGAATGAGCCTAGACAAAGAAATTTGTTATCCAAAAACTCTAAGATTTTTCCAGTAAATTGGCATATTGTTGTTTCTGTAGATTTCCCTTTTAGAAAACCACGTTGAGCATTAGAAATAATGTTATAAGTATCAAAGAAGTTAACAACCCTTTTAAACATTATTTTTTCTAGTATTTTACTGACTACAGGTAACAGTGATATAGGTCTGTAATTTTTAACGTTTTCACTTGATCCTTTCTTGTGCATTGGTTTAAGTTTAGCAATTTTTAACTTCTTTGGAAAATTATATACATGAAAAGAAGCGTAAAACTCAGCAAGTTTTCACGTTACAAACCAGATGGCAGTACGAGTAGCACCAGCTTGCAGACGCAAGTGGGCCGCATCGCAGGATTGGACGTGTCGGTGAGAATGGCATGCTCTGTTGGCATTGTCCTCCACCCCCTAACCCCACTTCCGTTAGACGCAAGCCTACGTTCCAGACCTATGAGAATAATAATAATAATAATAATAATAATAATAATAATAAACTTTCAACGGAGTTTCGCTATGAAAATTATTTATTAATTTCCCTCCGCCTGATTTCTTGGTTTTGTCTCAAGCACCAATTTTAGTTTCTGACCTTTTAGGTCCCTTGATATACCAAAGCTATAGCTACAGCAAAAGGAACCTTCTCATGGCGTCTGTCCGTGTTCAGACATTAAATCTCAGGGACTACAAACTGTAGAGATGCCTGAGGTGTCGTTGGAAAGGTCTTAGCTAGACAAGCTCAGAGCCTTTGGAATCGTCTTGATTCGTGCAGTAGTTCAGCGTTGCCAGCCCAATTTCTAAAAAAGTAAGTTGTCCAAATTGCTTCCACTCATTTAGACCAAGCTACTCCAAACATGGTATCAACATAATACGAAAACACTGATACGATGCGAAGCAACCCACTTATTCGTGTTGCCAGCTTATTTTCCATGAAATTACCTTCGTTTTTAAATTGCTTCCATTATTTTAGACATAGCAGCACCAAAATTGGCACAAACACTGTTTGACACAATAGAAACATACTACACATGTTATTACCTTTTTCACAATAAACCTTGTGTTGGTAAATGTTGAAATTAACGCGGCGGCTGTTAATTTCAACATTTACCAACACAAGGTTTATTGTGATAATGGTAAGAACCTCTATTCTTTCATACTGCCTGACAGCTGAAAGATTCCTCAACCAAAAATCTCCGCCTGAGTGGAGTGCCTGGACCTTGTAACCAGCGATGAAGAGTTGAGAGAGTGTCTAGGCGAGAGGAACATTCCATATACGCAGAGAATTGGCCGTGCCGTGGTGGTGTAATTGGTAGCATACCTAGCCGGCAACTGGGAGATCCGGGTTCGAGTCCCTGTCGCGGCGGCTGTCAATTTCTCTGTGTTAATTTCATACTGCACATGTTTTCGCTTCCCAGGAATTTCGCTGTCAGCGTTGACAGCCTATTCCAAAAAATATATCTCATCAACCATAAGGCGTAGAGACATGCATGAGGTGCCGTTCGAAAGGTCTTAGCTAGACTAGCTCAGAGCCGCCGAAACAGTCTTGACTGGTGCAGAAGTTCAGTGTTGCCAGTTCATTTTTAAAAAAAATAATCAATTATTCATATTGCTTCCATTGTTAGACCTAGCTGCACCAAACTTAGCATAAACATTATTCGACACAAGTATTGTGGATTTTTCCGACCCTACGCACTGCAGTTGCCAGTTTTACCAGTCTATTTTATAAAAAGTAATGATTACGTGGCAAAAATGCTGTCAAGGGACTGAAGTCCTTGCGATTGTTAGTAGAACTTGTTATTCTGGAACTGCTTTTCGGTTTCTCGCAAATATGTAAAATGTCTAAGCGAATAACAAAAGCAAAACTAGTGTTGGAACAAAAAAAAAAAAATCCTCATTTACCGGAAGCAGAATCATTTGTAGTTCGCATTACTGAAGAGAAACTGTAATATTTTCCTGACTTCCGCACTTTTTGATATTCCCCGACTCGTGGCAATTTTTAACCTCCCCTTGACCAAAATCAAATTCCTTGATTTTTTCAGGTCTCTGGCAACCCTGTTATACGCTGGCTGACTATTATAAATCGGTAGGACCATACCTGAACAAAGTCATTAATGATGGTAATCTAACAGGAGTTCCTTGCGACACCGAACTACCCCCAATGGAATCCAGGAGCGACATTGAGGAGGCCTTGGAAGATATTCTATCAATAACTCCTCTTAGAACCTGAAATATATAAATAAAAATATAGAATTAATACATACAACGTAGTACTGATCAATCCTTCTTATGTAACGTTCAAACATGTGTTTAATAATAAAATCTCGTTACCATAGTAACGATAAACAGTCTAACATGTTGTTTAAATCTTAACGGTTTAGCTCTTATATAATCCTACAAAGTTTGAAGCAAATTGGTCTTACTGTTCCCGTATGAAGCGCTAATGTACGTTTTAATAATTAAGTCTCGTTACTATGGAAACGGTGATAAGCTGAAAGTTCTGGTGCGACTAAAACATGGACAATTGATCACCCTGTAAGAATATAAAATTTGGAGAAAATAGGTCTAGCCATTCTTACGTAACGAGTGATGTTTTATTTGTTTTGTTTAATTTTAACTACCGTTACCATGGAAACCATACAATTTTTAGCCAATCCCAAACCTTATAAACATCCTTCAGCACAAACACTGTGCCAAAATTACTTATCATTGGTCCACACACCTCGAAGGAGTTGTATTCATTTTTAAACGGTGTCAAGTGAACGTTTGAAGAGTTGAGCAAACGATAATTCACAATATTTCGTACAGTTCTCTGGACTTTCTCGGTTAATTAAAAGGTAAACCTCAAAGAGAACGTAAGTGTGGTAGACTCAATTTGATAGGAGGCTGTACTAGTTGTAGTAGTAATATTACGACTGTTAATATAGTCAACGTATTTTACTCACCCCGCACCAACGGGTGGGTGGGTCCTTTGTTTTGTTTTTAAGTTCACGACGTTTGTATTTCAATGTGATCACAACAGTAAAGAAGCGATTTGGTGAGAAACGGTTCTCTATAACTAATAAGACGGATAAATTTGCTCGTATGATTTTGCACAAACACTAGGTAAGACATTATTTGCACATACAGGTTAAAAGATTATTAAAACCATAATTTATAAATTTGAGCTACCCGAACCCAATAAATCCCTCCCAATGCAACAGTGAACAAGTCCTTTAAGCAATCGTGAAAATACAACAACAGGATGTGCATAGTACCAACACGCCGTAAATAAAACTTGTAAAGCCACCAAGATAAAAACGACCTGACAAATCATGGGTTCTGAGATCGAATCTGCAGTTGTTTTGTGTCTATCACCGTTTAAACTGTAGTATATCTTACACAGAAAAATGGATAAAGTTAACAGCTTTCCCTTATCTAATGGAACAAGCAAGAAAGGTACCCAATATCTGTTTTCACTATAAAAGACAAGTAGTATTTAAGTGTTTCTAAGCGAAACAGGTTCTGTTATACGCAGGTAATCTTGTATTGTGTCTAGCAATTCTGCTTAATCTGGTCTACGTCAACAGAGATAACGTGCACTGGATCTTTTAAATGGTTCGAATAATTACTTATCTCGGCGATACAGCTCAAAGTGAGCATTGGCCTCCTCTACCAGCAGCCTGTCTTTTCACAAACCGTCTGGCTCCATCTGTTCACCTTCATCAATTTCAGAACTATAATTACATCATCCATTTCTAACGTTTTCGGTCTTTCTGCTCAACATTCTCTTCGGCACTGGTGTGTGATTCATTCCTTCTAAGTGTCCTGAACCATCTGTTTCTCTGACTTTAGATTATTCAGAGTCCTAGCAATACTTAATTACGTGATAAGAAATTTCGTACTATGGTTAGCTAGTAAATGCGCTTGGTCCCAGACAAAACATTCTAGTAACCACTTCTTATCCGTACCTACAAAGATGAGTCAATTTGTTTTTGCAATATTTACCTATCATCTGCGGCGCGTACGTCACGTGACTGAAGCAATTCAAGGCATCGAAGATTCCCGTTGGCGCTTTGAAAGGATGTGCAGTGCTTCGTTCTGAATGTGAAGTGACAAGAAAAAAAATGCAACCTCGTCTAATTTGAGAACTTTACTGTAAGAGTTCGAACTGCGCCATAACGCCGCAAACCGAAACATTTATATTGCGAAAGGTGAAAGTGCTGTTGAGCACAGCACAGCAACAAGATGGTTCAAGAAATGGCGCTTCAATTGCAAAAACCTCGACGATAAGCAAAATCGTAGATTCCGAGGCCGTGCGTCAAATCATAGAGGCAAATCCGACCACCAGAACTCGGAGAGTAGCAGGCGAGCTAGGTACGTCACAGTCAGCATGGTTTGTCACCTTCACGACCCGGAAAAGTATTTGGAGCTGTCGCATTGTGTCTCACAAATTGACTCCAGCTCAAGACAGCAGCGAGTGGGTGTTTACAACAAACACCTGGAAACTCTACGCGATCTGCGCTTCATCAAGAGCATAATTACACGTGATGAAAAGCAGATATTTTCTCATAATCCTTTCGTGCATACGCAGTTAAGAATGGGTCAGTTTCCGGAACTTCTCGCCGAACAAGGGCGTTTCGAATACCATGATGGGATAAGTCACCACGAGTTTCGTTCCGGATGGTCGAACCATCAATGGCAATCTGTACTTCGAACAGTAGGAACGGACGTACTACATTGTGCGGCAAAAATACTTAGCACTGTACTCAGAAAGTCAACGCAGAACCGTATACAGCTCGAACCACCCAGAACTTCAGGAAATCGAACTGCTGCCACATCCAGCATATAGACCGGACTAGCCCCATCTGATTATTACTTGTTTCAATCGATAGCTGACTTCCTGTAATCACGACATTTCAATAACCAAAAGGAAGTGAACGCTGCAATGGAGGAGTTTTTTCTCTCCTCGAAGGACAAGAACTGGTATCGGTGCGGGTTCGAAAAACTTGCTTCAGACGGTGCAACACGACGGTCTCTACTTCGAATGTCAGGCGGCTTTCGTTGTAACTTGATGAATAAAGCAAGTAAGTGACAGGAAAATTACAAAACTTGTGATTCACTCTTGTATTTACAGGCTACGACAAAAACCCGGAAGGGTGACAAAATGCTACGTCATATTAAAAACTGACCCTAAAAAAATAGAGTAAATTCTTACCTTTTTAGTGATGTGACCACTGATCGTTCCTCCAGAAGAAACATTCCTGCTGGGACTATTGGAAGATTCTACCTTCAGGGAGTTATGGATATCTTCAGCCAAGGTACACAACATCTCAGCCGTTTGTTCTACAGCCTCTTTCCTTAGAACTGTTTCCTTGGCACCCAGAATATGCCTCTTGACAGCAGAAATTATCTTCTTCGTCGCCAAACTGCAAATTAAGAATAATTTTGTTTGGTGCTGATCATCAGGAAATATAGATAGAAACGAACATCGTTAGTGGATGTAATTGTTACCAGCGAAACTTTCAGAGCAGTGTCAGTAATGCAAACATTCGGTGTCTAAAATTCAGTAACAGTGCAAAGAACGGCATAAAAATCAAGAGTTACCAGCAATTCAATCACCCACGAAGGGAACTAGGAAGCAAGCGTGCACTGCAGTGACGCCGCCTGTGTCTCATAGGTTGTATCGAATGGCCCTCCAGGAAATCCCCCTCCGCAACGTGTGATGGCCACACTACTCCACGTGGCACAGTCAACTGTGAGCCGTAACCTGCGTGAGAAGTTGAACCTCCGGAAAGTCTTTAAAAGTCGTGGACATTACCTAAGTGCGGCCCATCTGTGTGAGAGAAAGACCAACATCAGGTGCCTCTACGAGCGCTATTTATCCGGGGAAAGTGGGAATATGTGGCCACACTAGGTGAGGCATGAGTATTTATCAAACTGTGGCAAAATTCGAGCAAGTTCATCTGTCATTGTAAAGCAACTTTCTCGAAGGGTTCATGGTTGTTGCGGGTTCCTAAAAACAGCAGAATCAACTCTGCCTTCTTTCAGCAACATATCCTGACCCCAATTTATACAGACGACCTGCCTAATTTGTAATGAAATGACATCATTCAAGTCCCTGTGCACTTGGATAAGGCTTCATCCCATACATCTCATTGTACCCGCAACAGATGGCGCAAAACACCGGTCATTTCACGATATACCGGTGAAGTCACCAGACGCCAGTCCTATGGAGTTCTGCAGCTTTGAGCTACTGAAAAGGCCACTTTCATCTCGTCGTGTCACCACTTTCCAGGGCCTGTGGAAAACCTGTATGGAGGACAGGTAGAGGATTTCATTTCACTTCCTATATTTCGTCGTAGCCTTCTACAATGGAAACATGGTAATCACCCTGAGGCCAACCGATGATGGTCCCGTTGATTTTCATAAGGTTGGTGCTAGTTCAAAATTGGACACATGTACGCGGATTGACCTTCTGTGGCAGGTAGGCTGGGTTGAGAAATGTCAACTTGGGAAGTGAACATAGGGTTTTCGAAAGGATTCTTTTAGGGATTTGTACAGCTCACATAAAGGAGAACCTGGGTGGTATTTTCTCAGTAAGTCAATAAGTACAAGTCTCTTCACGGGGCAGCTTGTAGATGTACACAGTTAATATTTTGAAAGAAATAAAGACAGAGTCTTTGATCTAGCAAGAGTACATCATCCTTTCTTTTTATAGATTCTGTTGTCCCACAATTTTCTAAAAATCTGGAAACAATATATGTTATTCATATGTACTTCAAAGTAACAAAAACAAGTTTCGATTCTTTTACTCCAACATGGGAAAAAAGGTGGAGAGGAAAAGGGGAAGCCATCATGAAATCTTTAGCATTGGAATAACACGAGTTCCGTAAGATATATTGGATTGAAACAAAAACAAGTCTTTTCTTTAAACTACATGCTTTAATTCAGTCAGATTTAATGTATTTAATTGTGATAAGAAACATGTTACACTTTTTTTATTTTGTGCATTTTTTTTTTATCACAAAAAAGTGACCATATTTTCAAAATAAATACTTGCACACATACACACATACATCGGGTTTAATCCCAAAATTTTATCTCAGTACTTTGCCCCATTTTTGAAAAATGAATTTTCAAAAACTAGATTCCGTTATTTTCAGGAACACTCATTACTGGGTCAATCCATCTGAAATCGTCCAGCTTCGTTGTTCGACCTCTTTATAAAAACAATTTGACATTTATATCTCTTATATAAGACTAGCTCAAAGCGCATATTGTTTTATTTTTATCCCAACCAATTAATTAATGGCGATCACTTTTGTACTGCGGCACAAGCAAACATTTGTGTCCGCCAACGTATAGGAAACCCTGCGGACTGGTTTATTAAAGGCCATTCATAGAAAAGCCATTTCTTCGTTAAAGTTTGCATGATAATTTTAGTCCTCTGCATGAAAAACCTTAAACCTATTCGAACTGTTCAAAATGATATCCAAACATGTTTGTCAAAATGGAAACAATTCCGGTTTTCACTTAACGTTTTCTCACTGGAAGGACTGAATATCAGTTGCATTTTTGTACAGTATTGCATATCAAGGTATATTGAAGTTATACAGAATGTGAAGGTTGATATGTGCTTCCTTAATGCTTTAAGAATTTTTGAAAACTATATATATATATATATATATATATATATATATATCGGAGACCCGATATTTCTGGCGGGAAAATTATAAAAATCTATTTCTTTTTTCACACGTTATACATTGACATGAAGAATCTACGGTAGAAATTTCAACTTTCCGATTTAAGTTTCAAGCGAGTTTAAAATGTATTCATTCGAGTTAAAATATATTTATTTATTTAACAACATTCCAAACACAGCTATCTACCTAAGCTACATTGGAATGCTTTACCGATGTGATAAAAATAACAAGAAAATATTTAATATGAACAAAAACAAGAAAAAACTAGTGTTGAGGCAAGTTAGCAGGAACAGAAAGCGTCTCAGGCTGAATTAAATAACGTTTACAAGGGTGGCCACTGAAAACTGGTTTTCAAATTTCCGATAGCATGAAGGATTCCCACTTGATCAAAATTATGTAAAATCCACTTTTCTCTGGAACTACATGTGCTAGGAATATCGTTTTACAATCAATGGAAAGGTCATGAAAGAGTCTTTAAACTGGCTATACTCCATTTTTTTTTTTCTTCAAATTTAAAAATTGGAACAAAGATTAGAAATAATTAGGCAGCATGAATGATGATATACAGTGAAACTAATATTTAACATTTAGAATTTTACTGACAAGTAAAGGTTCTCTCCAAACAATCGGGGATCCGGGAACTGCGCATATATTTAGATAGAGGAGGGTCACGAAGGAATACTGACAAAATCTGCCGTTCCGACAGCAAAGCGTAAATCCAATATGGCCGCCCACAAGTCATTCGAATCAACTTTTGCAAGCAACTTCGCACCCACTTCCCGTTGACAGATTGACTTAATATTTTGCAGACTGATGTATTTCCAAATACATCACATTTGTTTGATAGAAATGTCTCGGAAGTCGACATATTGAATTTAGTACAAAATGTAGTACTGATACTGTACTTTCATACCAAAATTCATTTTTCTAGCACGAGCCACTTAGCAAACTACATTTTGCCTGAATCCAACTCATTTGACCTACAACTTGTTTTTATATATTTTAAATGAGTATTTGGCGGCCATGTTAGTTTGTAATGTTTTCGTAACCTGCTAGTGATAATGCACCTTTATACCAAATCTCCGTTTTGCAGCACGAGCTCTTTGATACAAGATTTTGGGCGGCCATTATGGATTCAAGATGGCGACATTTGGAACAGCTTAATATTTTTGATAAACGTCTAGTGATACTGTGCTTTCATACCAAAATTAGTTTTTTCTAGCACGAGTCGTTTAGCAAATGACATTTTGGTTGGCCATATTGAATTCAATATGGCGACTTCCGGGACATTTTGATCCAACAAATGTGTTGTATTTGGAAATACATCAGTCTGCAAAATATTAAGTCCATCTGTCAACGAGAAGTGGGTGCGAAGATGCTTGCAAAAGTTGATTGGAATGACCTTTGGGCGGCCATATTGGATTTACCCTTTGCGGTCGGAACGGCAGATTTTACCAGTATTCCTTCGTGACCCTCCTCTATCTAAATATATGCACAGTTCCAGCATCCCCGATTGTTGGGAGAGAACCTTTATTTGTGAGTGAAATAATTCTGTATTTAAAAAAACCCTACCTTTTCGAAAAAAATAAAAGAGTATGAATATATACACAATTACCTACTTATAGACCCATAACCTTGGAACAATTATTTAAAATAAAAGCAGCATCCCACATAGCAAAATGACGTCCCTGGGATATCTGACGGATCTCCCGGCAGGATATCGGGACGTCCGTAGGACGTCCTGTTTAAGTCCCGTTTACATCCATGGGACGTATAGTTATAATTAATCCTTCGTATAACTATACGAAGGCATATCCTTCGTATAGTTATAATTAATTAAATAATAATAATAGTAAGGTCGATTTAATTTATAGAAATTCCAGGTAAGTAATCCGGCACGGCTTTCCGGGGGACATCCAGGGGACCTCCATATGGGATGAACTGTTTGTATTGCCCACAGAGTTATCCCACGGACGTCCTTAGGACATCGCTATGGGAGCAGGACCATTCTCCCCCCCCCAAAAAAAAATATTTTAATTATCCCTCCCTTTTTCAAATAACCCCCACACTGAACATAGTGAAATGCTTATTCTTGCCATGACTGCACAGCATCATACCGTATAACACATCAATAACAGAAGCTGTTGCTGTGAGTAAAGAGTGATTCGCAACATGCTGTCATAACGTTTCCTTTCGTTAATGAAGATAATCCCCGAATAATGTTAATGGATATAACGAACCAAACCTAACATTACTGTATGTTTTAGTGGCGGAGGAGAAATAATAAAGAAAGAAAGAAAGAAAGAAAGAAAGAAAGAAAGTAAGTAAGTAAGTAAGTAAGTAAGTAAGTAAGTAAGTAAGTAAGTAAGTAAGTAAGTAAGTAAGTAAGTAAGTAAGTAAGTAAGTAAGTAAGTAAGTAAGTAAGTAAGTAAGTAAGTAAGTAAGTAAGTAAGTAAGTAAGTAAGTAAGTAAGTAAGTAAGTAAGTAAGTAAGTAAGTAAGTAAGTAAGTAAGTAAGTAAGTAAGTAAGTAAGTAAGTAAGTAAGTAAGTAAG
>JAGDQP010043907.1:1572-16072 GCA_022664845.1 Lepisma saccharinum | reverse complement strand
ACACACCCTCACGTTGCAACTTTGCTCTCACCCACACACCCTCACGTGTGAGTAAGATCCGCCCTCATGAAGGTCACCCTGGTGAGGTTGAACACATGCGCAATTTTCGTTCAATGACTGAAGAAACGTTTCCCGAAAACCAGTTATTAAGTAAGATAAATGGAAACTAACTCCATATTTCGAAAAAAGGGCACAATTTGACTGAAGGGGTTTAAAAAAAGAAAAGATGGTCGTATTACGAAAGGTCACTATTACCACATTAAGATAAATTTCCCAATGCTTCAGAATTAACACATAGCTCCCTACACGTATAAGAATAGGAATTATTGTGCTTCTCGTGTGGCAACGATATGTCAGATTAGACAGAAGTTGGTTGACCCCTCGCTCTCAATGGATTTTAATACGTTTTTTTTTTTTTTAGAGAAGGAACTACATCATAAATTCCATGTTATTACCAATTTCACTGTAAAGATATAGAAACCATTACCATATTTTAAGTACACTTCAAGACCGTAACTTTCCAGAGCCATAGTCATCTAAAGACCATATATAAAATTATATTGTAATACAATCTTAAATGTATATTTAGAAGACACAGACACGATAAAGATCAAACACGACCACAGGAACTTTTAATAAAACATCAAGACAAAACCAAGAAATCACTTCTAAAAGCACAGAGCAGAAAATATGAAGGAAGAGGCGTACAAATTATTTTTTACAGTATACTATTCTCGCTTTCTGTTTCACATTTTGAATCCTCATTTTTCTGTTCTGTTCTCCTCCTGGTTTTTGAACACTAAGATTGCTTTCTTTTTTGTTCCAATAACCGCTCCTTTTATCCAGTGGAGGATCCTGAGAGGGGGCATCCCCTAAGGGAAAATATTGTATTTTTTTAAAAAGCCTTATTTCAACGATTTATCTCAGAAAAACTTAGATTTAATTCTTCAAAAATCTAATTTATCATCAAATATGAACTTTGAGGAACAGCAGAGTTATATGCCATGATACAACGTAGTATGCCATGATATAACGGAAAATTTCCCTGGACCATTCCCCTCAAGAAAATCTTGGATTCGTTACTGCTTTCACCAGCACTTAAACAGTTCAATTTTCAGTTGCATTTTTTCTGTCAATAGTAATTATTGATTGTATGAACAATAACTACAAAAGACTGCAACGGGGGAGGAGGGAGGAGGCGACATCCTTTTGGAGTCCTTATTTTAGTACATGATGCGTTCCAGCTTCATACAAATGTCATGCGTTTAAAAATAACGTAGCGTAAAAAAAAAAGTTTTATAAGCATTGTTTCTCTTGTAAAGAGTTTCCCATAAAAATCCCTCTCTACGCTTTCTGAGCATAAAGCCTGTACTCGTAACATGATATTTTTCGTAGAAGCTCGTACCAATTCATAAGTAACTAGCATTAACGAAATTTGTTCAATCTCCTCGAAGGGTCTACAGCTCCCACGCTGACCAGACGGGTTGGCCATTGTGATCGCAACTATCTTTTATTCATAGCAGCTCCCCAATTGCATCACGATGCTGGGTGGGCACCGTTCCATCCAGATCCGCACGCCTTGGGGGAAAAATCCCTTGACAGCGCCGGGAATCGAACCCGGGATCCCTCAATCCGTAGTCAGACACGATAACAACTAGGCCTACGGGGTGGTCTAATATATATATAAATTTAGGAATGATTTTAAGCGTTTAAACATCTATTGTTGATTCAGAGTTAAAATAGTTGCGGTCTGACGAAACAGATAAAGACTTTTCAAAATTATGGATCCTAATATGCTTGCATTTTTCTTTTTTTTCTTTTTTAACGCACGAAAATTCAACTTTTGTGGTCTTGTGGTTACGGTCATGGACTTCGTACTGGCACTGAGGAAGAACCCAAGTTCGACTCTTGCTGTCTGCCATATTGACTGAGGATTTCCAGAAGTTTCACCAGTCAAAGGGTGAGATTTGGTGTCTGTCGAGGCTTATAAATCACAAACAATTTCTTTTCCCGAAGTTCGTGTCAGCCTGAATAAAATTCGATATTAAAATTTAACTTTTACAGTAGATACGTTCCAAAGAAGATACAAGATATTGTAAACTAATCATCATCATATTCAGCCGTTTTCTATCCACTACTGGATGAAGGCCTAACAACCCCTTTTCTTTCCTCATATGTCGGTCTGCTGCTATCTTCATTCATGTAGTTCCTAAAAAAAAGCTTGATTTCATCTACTATCTTGCATTTGGGCGTCGTCTCCACCGTTCATTTTCTCTGGGAATCCAATGTAAAAACATTTGTCGTCCATATTCCATCTGTTCGTCTAGCTATGTGACCAGCCCATACGTCACTACTAATAATTATGTCACTAATTATTAATCTTAAGTTCATAGGCGCAACAGGTGAGGAAATTTGAGGAAAAATTTCTGAAAGTACTTCAGTTTTCAAGAAGACCTGTCTCTCTGAATAATCATATTCCTATAAACAATTGTATTCAGAGCTGAAACGGGTCAAGTTTCGGACAGGATCTGTACTTGGAACGTGACGCGATAGGAAAAGCAGAGCTTTAATTCTCTCATTATATACAGTTGCATTTGAACTTTCAGGGATGACCGGAACCGCGAATGTTACCCCCACCTTTGCCAGAGAACGAAAAATATGACGCTGAACTTCGTAACAATAGTCATAACATATGGAAATAGTCTCATATCCCCTACCGTCAGAGCTAAGCAAATATCTTCCCCTCAGAAGAGCTATTGAAGTATTATATTAAAAAGGAAAAAAAAAAGCATTAAAAATCTTTTCAAACACTCAAAAATGAAGTTCCCGTACATAAGCTCACTTCTCACAGAATCTAACAAATTACAATATTAATAAATTCAAGCCATACGAATAAGACTGGGCCACCGGTTCAATTGGGTAAAGATTCAATCATCGGGGCCCCGAGTGACAGTCAGCTTAGTCATTTTGGTATTTCACTCTACCACAGCGTTTTAGAATTGTAGTAAACAGTTACTTTATTCAAAATATTCCTGCACAAAATATCGGCCAACGATTTTGACAGATCTTAATCCCATCTGTGAAGAAATTTAGTTCCAATGAGACAATGAAGTCCCAGAAGGCATTTTCTGAATTCTTTTTGAACAACCCTGTCTTTCAGGAAATGACTTGGATGCGTAAGCATGATCGTCTGTTTGTGCTAGGTCTGGGGAATACAGAAGGTACGAGAGTAGTTTATACTTCAGGCCACTCAGATTCTCTTTCGTAATTTTTACCACGCGGTGTTTTAGTGTCTGTTAAGAACAGAGCACCTCTTCTATTAATAACAACGGCTGCTTTCTACGGAACTGCCGCCGTCTTTTGCCAATTTCTGCACAGTACGTGACAGCGGTAGTGGTTTCACCACAAGGAAAGAACTTATAATGGGCAATATACCAGTGCTGTCCACTATACTAATAAAAAAAAAATCAGCAAATTCAAGAATAACAAGCTTTTTATGACGTCAACTTAGCTTTTCGAAAGTTTTTAGATGCTTCACCAACACCGACGTCCAACAACAGCCTAGTTCACTTGCGATTATCATACAGAAGATCACATCTCATCACATGTCGCTATACGATTGTGCATGAGGTGCATTGTGATGATGAACCGACAGATTATTACTACCAGCTGCTTTTTGTATTGCTTAGTCAGTTTCACCCAACACCAATTTCTCCATTTTGTTCAATTTCCCTATTTCCTGTAGACTGGTTGAAATGGAAGCGTTGAACGGTTGGGCAGGTTCCCCGACGGTGGTGTGTAGATATGCTTCCACATATGCATTTAAAGTATCATTATCCATCCTTGAATCCTCTGCAGGGACGTAGAAACCACTCCCGCGATGCGGGGCACAGGTGTGACTCAGTAGGCTCCTAATAATAAAGGGCGCAGCAACTGTTCCTGAATGTATGTCAATGTATCATCCCCTCAATCCGCAGTTTATGTCCCAGTTTGAACTTCATGTAACAAAATTACGCGCAAACAACGATGTTCATTGCACAGAATACCACATTTTCATAGGGCGTGAAGGCTGCCTATTACTATTACATTGAATAGCTATTACAGATCCATCCCCTACAATAGGAGGTACATGTCGGCCTTTACTGAACAGCGGTAGATAGTTAATGAAAGAAGAACATTGGAGAAAAAAAACTCGTTAGGACATCGTTCACGCAAAGATTACGCACTGTATAAACTATTTGTCGAGAGTTTGGATTCGGGTTGGTGTGATGAAGGGGTAACGGAGGGAACGTTGCCATTTTCTATACCTCTATCTCTTCCTTCTGTGTGTTGGTGGGCACGCCTAATCGGAGCGGCACTGTGGCAACGCCGGAGAGGAAAAAATCTTCAATCCTCTTCCTTTGATGAGTACTGATTTCCCACCCTGCTTATTGAGTTTAGTTGGTGAAAGCAACAGGACTACCTTAGTTCTATCCCCGGGTTCGCCAACTTCTACTTTTTTACTTGGATACCGAAACGGCTTATCGATACATTCTATTTTGCCTGAAAAAAAGTGTATAAAAAGTGTTTAATGGATTATACGGAGAGAACGTGTCCAAAAGATTTGTTTTTGCAGTGCATGACCTGAGAAGAGTAAATTCGTTTCAATGTATCTGCCGGATACCCACATAGCATTTATTTTCTCTGTAAATGAATAATTAACGAATTTCTTTTGCTCTTTAATGCAACTGCCGGAAAACACGGAAAGGTGAAACGGAAACACGACATCTGTTTCTATAAAATTATACCTCTGTCAGTTGACAGGTTTTTGAGCAATTTATTTTCACTGTTTTCCTCAATTTTGCTACGGAGATTTATCATTAGGCCGCCAACAAACCTCTTCATTGAATCGCTGCCCCTCTCGTCATCACAATTTTTCTCTGTAATAATGATACTCACGCACGCCATTACACACTTACACATATTAAAGCCAGCGGTAATGCTCTTTGATGCACACTCAGCAACACTTTCGCAATGTTTAATAAGCAGACATGCAAGCAAAGTGAATGATAGGCTGGGTGCGAGCTGAAATAATGTCAGTGTTGTGAGAGTAACTGTGGTTGGTTACTTTATTGTCTACCGCACTCATAGCCCTTTGATATAATCAACCGTTTTGCAGATTGCTGTATTTTCCGTTATTTTCTACCTCTATCACTAACGGAACTCCCACGTTCATTGCCGCAGTAAAACGTTCACCATTTCGACTCTATCCTCGGCAATACGTCTATCACAAATAAATAAATATCTTATACGCAAACATACTGATGGGGATGGAGGGGGGGAGGAAGGTTATGATTTTATTTTCTCTGCGTCATTATTAGAATATCAAAATATGTGCCCATGAAAATTTTGGCAACCAGAGCGCAATTCTTTGGGAGATGTTGATGATACACAATAGTCAGATTCTTGTCTACGGAGAGTGATATAAAAGTGTTGAAATATCATTTTACTTGTAAATTGCTGAAAGAAATGGAAATCAAACCCATAGTAATGGGTACTGTGTGGAAGACGCTACCTTGTAGAGCGTAATATTCTTTATGGCCGCCATATTGGATCTTGATTGATTTTTTTCAATGGGAAGGGGGTCGTGTAATATGTCATTCTGGGCTAGAATTTTACGGGAAATTCGTTTCTGAAGTCAGTTTTGGCGTAAATGTAATATTGTGAGAGATAAGAGTATATGACGCTCAGTATGAGGTAATGATACAATAGCCTGGAAGCACCTATTTCGCCTTGAAATAACGACGGAAATGAAACCCAAATGTAAATCCATATCGATAGGGAACTATACTAAGGAACAATATGTATGCAGTTAGGTTTCATTTTCGTCGTTATTTCGAGAAGAAATGGGTGTTTCCAGGCTATACTATCATTTACCCCATGCGTCACTACATTCCAGGCTATTGTATCATTACCTCTAACGTCACATACCCGTATCTCTCACAATATTACATTTACGACAAAACTTATTTCATAAACGTATTTCCCGTAAAATGCTAGCTCAGAACGACATATTACACGACCCCCTTCCCATTTAAGAAAATCAATCGAGATTCAAGATGGCGGCCATCTTCTACAAGGTAGCGTCTTCCACCCAGTACTCATTACTATGTATTTCACTTCAATTTCTTTCTGCAATTTCAAAGTGTAATGGTATTTCAACACTTTTATATCCCTCTCCACAGACAAGAATCTAACTATTGTATCATCTATATCTTCAAAACCAATTGCGCTCGGATTGCCAAAATTTGCATGCATACATATTTTTACATTCAAATCATGACACAGTGGGGGGAAAATCATAACCTTTTTTTCTGCCCCATCAGTATGTTTGATGTTAGTTAAATATTTTCTTTGTGTGTACCAAAATTATTATTTTTTTTAAAAAAGAAAAAAAAACACTTTAAAAACAATAAAAGCGGAAATACGTAGTGACAATGAGCGCTAAATATCATTAGGAAAGTTTTCGGAGTAGGGTTGTAATGTCCCAAAGTGATTTAATCAAGTGACGTCCCGGATATCTCACTTCTTGTTACCTCACAAGGAAAGAATTTATTAACCATAAAAGGCCAAAAATGTCTTGGAGAGAATCGTCGACTTTTACGTTCACGGCTCTGCTCCCAGTCGTAATTACAGTAGCATCATGAACGATATCTCGTTCGAAATCTTATAAACACAGACTCCCACGAGGTAACATGTACAGATGCTTATCAGAATAATGGAAACACCTGAACGAAAGTGCAACTTACCAGATTAATATGGTGTCGGGCCACCTTTCGCCTTCAGAACAGCCTTGATGCGACGTGGGATGGAGGCATAGAGGTCGTGAATGGTAGCAAGTGGAATATAACACCGTTCCTCGTGCAGGGCATCGGCCAGTTCTGTGAGAGAGGATGGAGGTGGAAATCGTCGCCGGAGTCGTGTTTCCAAGATGGACCACAGATGTTTAATTATGTTGAGATCTGGGGATTGGGCGGGCCAGGGGAGGTGTTGAACTTCATCCCGATGTTCCTCAAACCACGCTGCAACAACTCCAGCTGTGTGAATGGGTGCATTATCATCCTGGAATATGGCGTCATTGTCCGGGAACAACATCCGGACCATAGGATGCAAGTGGTCTCCTAAAATTGCGACATAATCGTTGGCAGTGATGCGTCCGCGAAGTGTGACCACAGGACCCAATGAAAACCATGATATTGCGGCCCACAGCATCACCGTGCCGCCGCCATGTTTCACAGTTGGACGGAGACACTGCAGATCATACGCTTCTTTGGACGTTCTCCACACATAAACAGGGCCCGTGGTTTGGAATAGGGTGAATGGTGACTCATCCGACCATACCACACGTTTCCAGTCGTCAACGGTCCAAGTTGCATGGTCGCGGCACCATTTGCGGCGTGCTAAAGCGTTCTGGTCCCTGATGAGAGGTTTGGCCCGTGCAACACGACCCCGTAAGTTCATGTCATGTAATTCGCGGCGGACTGTGATTGTCGAAACAGGTTGGGGGAGATGCTGATTGAGTTCCTCCGTCACTTGCGCCGCAGTGGCACGACGGTTCCGCGTGACAATGCGCTTTAATACCCGGCGTGCCCTGTCACTGATGCTTTTCTTCCGCCCACTGTTCCGCTTCCCCGATGTGGTTTTCCCGTGTGTTGTGTAGGCCGTCATCACCATCGACACTGTCCCTGGCGACACACCTAACACACTAGCCACTGCCGTCACACTCACTCCACATAACCGCGCACCAACAATTTGCCCTCTTTGAAACTCTGAGAGGTCTCCCATTTTACACTACCTCCGTCTGCTGCAGCCACTGCACACTCCTGTTCCACGACGCCTGACGTAGTATGGAGACCGACCTAACACACCACCATCAGCAGTCCGGCGCTGCGGTCGCCACGACACCACTGCCAACCCATACATCTGACGTGTTGCCAACTACAGGTGTTTCCATTATTCTGATAAGCATCTGTATGTCCATTGTGCTCAATCGATAGAAGATGAAGAAACCAGATTTTAAATAAAACATCCGAAAAAAAAAACACACGAGATTTTGGGGAAAACAACGTATACTGGCAACACTGATAATTATCAGACAGACTTACCAAAAAAATAACGCATACATTCATGAATAACAAACCTAAAAGAATCCGACATATCGGTGCAATACAGGATGAGAAAAAATCGAAAGTGCTCTAGGATCACCCTGTATTACGAATTTCACAGGAGAAACGTGACATTCAGTTGTGCGACCAAAGTCCTAATTACGGTAGCATTACGAATATGTCGTTGGAAAGCTTACAGAATGCAGAACTCGACAAGTCTGTCCATCGTACCCAATTTCTAGAAAAAGAAGAAAAATGGAGGAAAACGGAACTTTGGGGAGACATCCAGAGCTGAAAAGGGTCACCGGGTCACTTTTTGGACCGGGTCTGACCCAGTGACTCAGAGGGCGAAGCAGAGATTTCATTCTATCAGTCTTATCCACTGTTGCGTTCGAACAGTTTTTCCATCTGCGCTCACCGGGAGCAGGGGTGTTCCCCCGACTACAAAAAATACGACGCCGAAAAGTTCCTAACGATAGTAAAATAATAATAATAAGTCTCACATCCCCGGAAGGAACAAAAATGAGACCGCAGGTATGCAAATACTCCCTCAGAAAGCGAATCCTGGAAGAATTTTCTGTTTGAAGTATTAATTAAGATAAATGCATTAAAATCTTTTAAAACTCTGAAATATGAAGTTCCTACACTTCTCAAGGAATCTAACATAATATGGATTGATTCTAATCACAGAAACAAGACGGGACGAGCATAAGCCATAGTGCTGTTACCGCCTATCAAGACTGGTCACTGTGTCAAGATAATTGTCACAAGGTCAATTGTGTGAATGAGTCGCAGAGTTAAGTCGTGATTTCGGTCAAGACCGGGTCCCGAGTCACTCGGGTCGAAACCGAGTCACTGGGTTAATTGGGTTATACGGGCCATGTTTCGGATCGGTTCTCAGCGTCACCACCTATGTTCGGAATAAGTGACCCGGTTTCAGTGCTGGAGACATCGTATGCTGGCAACACTGACAACGCCAATTTTGCCCCGCCCCGTTCATGAACCACTGAAAGTATATTGACAAGAATTGTAACATAAAAAATGGCATCCCTTGTCTACAATTTCAGCCCACCATTATGATTCTGCATCACTCGTGCAACAAGTTACAGTGTTGAGGGGGAGGGAGGGTCCAAAAGACGGAAAAACGCAAATTTCCCCATCTCTATCCCTGAGGGACCCCATCTTAGCAGTTAGCTAGTTCAATCATGAATGATGTAGGACCAAAATCTTCCTAGCTCAAATAGTGAACTATGACGTGTCAAATCTATGGCCAATATACTGTGTATTTCACAACAAGTGTTGCGACTCGCCTTCAGTAAACAATTACGCTTCCCACGTCTTGTGCATAATGATACTCTTGGAAGCCCGTCGCGTCTGAGAGGGTGACGTCTTTTGACAATCACTCTACCGTGACAGAAATGAGAAAATAGCGATCAAAACCATACTTAAAGTACTATCCCGGTTTGTGCCGGGTGAAACTCAGGAACACCCTGCCAAATCTGAGGATGGCTGGCAGCAGAGCTCGACGAAAGTATAGCGTAAGTCTAGTCCATTACTTGTTTACAGTGTACAGAATTCGCGACACAAATCTGTCTCGTTTTTCACACATCCACAGCTCAATCCGTATGTATAACTACTAAGTCAATAGGAATTCAAACTTCAATCTGTTACTTCCTCCGGTCAGCCTTGGACAGAACGAGTATCGGTAACTAACCTGCCTTGGCAAATTACATGCTTTTCTTACTTTCAAGGTCAATTTCGTAATAAACGGTCATGCATAGTAATTTCCATATTGTCCATACATACATTCATACACATTATATACGTGTGTGATCTATATACAGGTACAAGGTATTTTCTGTTGAATGCAGAGAGATAAGGACAAAGCACGTCTTGGTATCATTGACAGAACATTTGGCCTTAAGATTTTTTTTTTTTTAGTTTAGTTTAGAATTACCATAGGTTAAAACTATTGAAGACCGCTAAAAAAACGTTTGTAGAGGAATTGTGTATCCAGAGACAAAAGAACTATATCTTATTTTCTTTTTATTTATAGCCTTTAGGCTCAGGCCGGGATAAGGGAGGGGATGACCTATGTGAAGGTGTCATCCCGGCATTTACCTGGTTGACTGAGGAAAAACCCTCAGTCAGGATGATAGACTGCTGGAATTGAACCTACGACCTCCCAAATGCTACGCCAACGCTCTACCACTGTGCTACGGCGGTTCGGTAACTATATCATTAGTCAAGGTGCTATCCCAGTATTTGAATGGTGCCACTGAGGAAGAGCAGGGACAACTTGAGTCAGAATGGGCTGTCGACGGGCGCATACCCACGACCTTGCGAATACAAAGCCAAAATTACGGAATTAAGAAAATACAATAGTACTACTAAGTGGTACGCACAGTACAGCAGTACAATTTGAATACCCTGACCGTAGATTAAAATAATCCTGTTACATAATACGTGACATCTAACGAGATTGATTCTGTCAGGAAATCGGTACAATCTTAGTTTCAAAATAATAATAATAATCCACGTGAAGCTTATAGGCAAAACATACTGTTAACTCTGGTGAGCGTACATCCTAGAAGCGAAGTTTAACTGTGAATGATTCAATGTTAATTACTTTAAACTATGCTGTACTATGTAAACGTATGTTTATATCGGCTGTTTTGGCAGATTACATGGCTGTTGGCATAGCAACGCAAGGAATCTAACCTCACACTAAATCTATTTTGAACGGACACTTGGTTTCCAACAGTAGCCCTATTCCCTAAAGGTGTTCATCCAGCCACACATGACTTAAGGTTAAGACCAATTAATATCAAAGGATACCAATTATTCTCTAGCGCAGTGTATGACAACCACCTTGTCGCGGCCAATACGGGTTCCTCGAGACCCACCCACCAGATCTTACGAGCGTCCTCTTTTACACGAATATGGCTTTATGAAACGATTTTTTTTATACTGTTCTAATTTTATACAAAAGATAATAGACCGTAGGCGTATAAATGCTATGATTTGAATCCCTAAATGCTATTTACCTTTGCACAGCATTTGGAGGAAAACACCTGTAATAAGCGGAAGGGGCGAGGGCGAAGAAAACATTTTTTTTTTGACAAGTTTCGCTACAGCCCTTAATTATCGAATCGTAATGGTTTATGACTTGTCGGAGATCTAAATGTACATAAAATACATGCCCATTATGCACCATATGTAAGAAGAAAAAAAAATTGGAAACATTTGTACTATTGCAATGAATACAGAAACTCCCAGGACTCGAACCCGAATCTCCCAGTTGCCAGTTACGTATACTGTTCATTACACCACTACAACGATCATAGCGACTGTCAATTTTTTCTTGTCTTAATTTCAATATTTACTATACACAAGGTTTTTTGTAAAATGTGTAGGCCTAATAACATTTGTATTATTGGTTTTCGATAATTTTTGACGTTCTGGCAACACTCCCTATTGTCAGGCAGAATAAAATTGCTAATTATGTCCTAACTTTGGCCTGGTGAAAATATTCTCTCATCAATTGGACCCTTTATTGTGTTCAACTTAATTTTACCGGGCCGCGATCTCAAGAGGTTGGGAACTCCTGACCCAGAGAAACGTGTAATGCAGCGATTCTTCCAGACCCCCCCCCTGTAAGAGGGGGTCACCCTCAAAATTCTCGAGTACTCCCCCCTCCCAACTTTATTTTTTTTACGGTCTTACATCCTCCCCATTTTGACTTTATACCCCCCCCCCCAAACTGAAAATCCTGGCGGAATGCCTGGTGTAATGGTCTCTTGAAGCTTGACAAAACAGTATAGGTTTGAACATTGGAGGCAAGCAGCCCTTAAAGAAACGAACGAAAGATATTCCTTGACCAAGCAATCCTTCCCACTAAACAAGAAAAAAAAAAAAAAAAATACTGGAATAGAATCCGGAAAACAGATACTTCCCTTAAAGCAATGTGAAAGTTTGGTGATTGCTTTATTTTGGCTATTCACAGACCGGAACACAAGCTTTCGTAATAGTACACATACATACCAATAAAAACAACACAAGTAAATTGAAGTATAAACAAAGGCGCCACCAAATTTTCTGCATTACTAATACATATCTATTTATATAGAAGTCCAGTTTCCGTATAAATTTAGAGACGAATGTCGCGGATTTTCGAATTAATATTGGGAAGGTAGCATAGATTTCCCTGTTCGCTCTTTTTGTCCTGGAAGACAAATTTACCAAACGACGTAATTACTTCTTCAAGATAGGAAGGAACACAATCTTTCTCCTGAGAGCGAATTGGTTGTAATATCACATTTTTAAAAAAACGGCCTTTGCAGTCCAGATAGTGAGTCCCGTAGCTCACTTGGTAGAGCGTTGGTTTCGTATTCGGGATGTCCTGGGTTCTATATCAGCGGTCGACCATCCTGGCTGAGCTTTCCCAGTGATTCCGCCAGACTCCTTCCTTGTGGGGGGGATGGCATCCCCCAAATTTTCGACAACACCCCCAACTTTAACATTTGTGCTGTGAAAAATCGATACAAACCGTTGCAAACTCCAATTAT
Source organism: Lepisma saccharinum (assembly GCA_022664845.1). Lineage (NCBI taxonomy): Eukaryota > Metazoa > Arthropoda > Insecta > Zygentoma > Lepismatidae > Lepisma > Lepisma saccharinum. The sequence goes on along the minus strand of JAGDQP010043907.1, from coordinate 3,360 downwards.
ACCCTACCAACTTTGACTTTACACCCCCAACTGAAAATCCTGGCAGAAACCCTGAGTTTTCCTCAGTAACACCATCCAAAATTCTGGGATGGTACTGTTGGAACTTGGGTCCTGACCGGCTCCTAATGGAAAGCCTAATTTCACAGAAGTGCAGATCGTATAACATTACCGCACGGAAAGGTTTTGATGTCACCAAATTCAAAGAGAGCGAATAGCTCAAATTTGCTTATCTCAAATCTGAAGCCAGTTTCTCTGTCTGCTCTCGTTCAGGCTGAGTGTATCTAGTACAAAATTACTGCACATTAGTGTTGTAACCCTCACCAGATTAAGAACTCCCAGATAAATTGAGATCTCTGAACCAAAACCTGTAATAAGCTTCTCTCCATCTGCTGAGGTTTAGACTTTGCAGTGTGTTTTAATGACATCTTCACAAAAAAAGAATACCACTACCAAAAACAAAATTTGGAATGTCTTAAAACAATACATCCATCATTCATACTATCTTTTATGTTCCTCAGTTCTGTGACTTCAGTTTTATAATAATATCAAAGTTGTCTACGTTGCAAATAATGCACTAAGCAGAACTCAGAAGACGCGGCAGACAAAGGGAGAGAATCCACTGCTGGTCAACAAAACAGAGGCTAGTGACAGTCAAGACAAGAGAGCATTGGCGACATTATATTAACAGCCACAAATATTTTCATACATTCTCTTTAATACCACCCACCCACCGTCTCGTTCCCCTTTCCCTCGAGTCAGTGGAGAAAGCGATGAGCACAGCATATTGTTGTGAAGCAGCAGCAGAAGAAGAAATTCTTTCGTAAGTTGAGAAAAATCAACCTTTGAACTTGACAAAACCAGTTTCATTCTTTCTTCGTTGTATCGTTGGCAGCTGAAGGTCTTCTGGACTTTCGTTTATCATTTCTTCTTGTTCCTCCAGTTCCAAAGATATATATTTAATTCTTCATTCCTTGGTTTGGTATCTGCTACTCCCCTAGCGTTTTAATTAGCGTTTGTTAGTAAACTACAGTTTCGAAAATTATAATGCGTTTATGGGCTGATTATGAAGACAGAACAGACTGAGTATTGCATAGCAACTGCTGAGTGCTGACTAAAAGGAAATTTGTGGTTCATGGTTTTTAATGGGCGAATTCAACGGACTAAGGTAGCACTAAGTGCTAAGAGAGCACTTGGATCTTACTGGTTTGCTATAGATAGAGTAACCAATAGGATTAAAATGTTCTCTCAGCCCTTAATGCTGCCTTAGTCCCGTGAATGCGCCCAATTTCACTGACGATCACTCTGAACTCAAGTTCAACTCACGCGCGATCATTTTCACCTCAAGTTCACAACACCAGCTTCATTATCACTCTCACCTCAGGTTGACAATCTTTAGTTCACTCGATCAGTCTTACCTCAAGCTCACTATCATTGTCACGATACGTAATAATATCCGATCTATCAATCAATTCCAACGTGGTAAGACTCAATATAAATATACCTTGCTTATTTTGCACTGTTATGACTCGTAAGCATCGACGTCAATTGGATCAAAGATCTGTTTATTACCTATAAGAGAGGCTCACGATTCATAGCTAAATGGTGGAGACACCAGCGTTCACAAGATTTCACAGCAACTACCAGTGACCACTCTTACCTCAACTTCAATCGTGGCTCAAGCCAACTTCAAGATCACTCTCGCCCCTAAATTCAGGGCTGCGGAGTTGGAACATCGAAGCTTCGACTCCGACTTCTGAATTTTTAATACCACCGACTCCGACTTCTGAA
>JAGDQP010043906.1:0-16073 GCA_022664845.1 Lepisma saccharinum | reverse complement strand
TTTTTGACTTTCCCTCGTATATATATAATCACAGCCATATTTGATTCACTACTGGAAACTGGATGAGGCCTCTCCCCGAAGGGAGGAGTTGGTCTACTGCTCCCACGCTGACCAGACGGGTTGGGAGAGGAGAGCCTAAGCTCTCACTGTGATCACCACTATCTTTATTCATAGCAGCTACCCAATTGCATCACGATGCTGGGTGGGCATCGTATATGTAGATATATATATATATCATATTCAGCCGTTCTCTATCCACTGTTGGATGAAGGCCTCCCCATTTCTTTCCTCGTATTTCGGCCTGATGCTATACTCATCCATGCAGCTCCTGAAAAACGCTTTATTTCATCTACTCATCTTGCATTTGGACTTCGTCTCGGTCGTTTCTTTTCTCCAGGAGTCCAATGTAGTACATTTGTCGTCCATCTTCCGTCTGTTCATCTAGCTATGTGACCGGCCTATCTCCACTTCATCTTCTTCTTAGTCTTGATTATGCCTTCTAAGTTTGATTGTGCGCGAATCCATTCATTTGTCTTACTGTCCCTCCCGGTTATTCCTAGCATATCTCCATTGCTCTTTGTGTGACTTAATCTTTGAGTCGTTTGCGCGTTCAATGTTCAAGTTTCACAGCCGTATATCATTACAGGTAAGACACATTGATTATAAACTTTACGCTTCAGACATATTGGTAGGTTGCTTTTGAAAATGAAGTGTATAATTCCAAACACGACATGGTCCGGACAGTAATCCACAAAGGAAGTGACGCCAAAACACTGCAAGCAGTTGAGCAGCAGATAGTTCTTAATTTCACCATTTCGTGGAAAATGCAGTATGAAGAATATTTCGTGGAATAAAGATATAATATTTGAGGTTATGAAGAGTAACTTTTTTACAATATATTCGCAATGTTCATGTATGTGAAACATGGGACATTAAAGAAAGCAAGACAAATGGAATACAACGCTGTGGTATCAAACGCTGTAACGTCCTATGAATTGTCCAGATACAAAATACTTCGGCATGTATTATATTTACGTTATCGTACTTGTTCTAAGCGCGTCCCAAATATCACTGCATGCTATGAAGGGGTCCTATTTATGTGATTCTAACATGAAAAAGTAAATTTTGGATTCACTTTAGGTGTGGACAGCCAAATTCGAAAAAAAAAAAGAACTGGGTAAATGTAATGCTCGTAACTTTGTTCATGATTTTCAAAACTTATTTAAGGCTTTTAAGCAGCTTTGGCTCGGTCTGAATTCATTATTATGGGAGAATTGGCATTTATTCGTTATATGGCATCCACCCATTGTGTTGTTTCTTTGTCGCGTGTACGCTTTATCACGCACTTTACATGCAAATAAGTCACGCCGGCACTTTATAAACACCTAACAACAACCAGCAATCAAAGATGTGTTGCGATAATCCATATTGCTGTTAATATTTCCGTAAAATACGCACTTCAACTGAGCAAGAGGAAGGAATATGGCACCTTGCAATTGAATACTAATTACGACATTTTATATTATGAATTGACACGTTTTTGTCACAACAAAACACCGACCGTATCTCAAGCGAGTGAAGAGGAGTTAGTTAAAGTTAGGTTATGAATATTTATTGTCATTGTAGGCGATTCCTATTAACACTCCCATCCCCTCACGCCGTATAAGCGAACTCAGACATATTGTCCTGCATTTCATTCCCTCTTACTCTAATTTAAGGGGCTTCAAACTGATATAGCTTCGTTCTCCGTGCACAGAAACCTAAAAAATCATTATACGATAGCTGTATGTCCTGTAAGGTTACCTATTGTTTGCTAATTCTGGATGACCATTACCGAACTTAACCCGGAGAATTGGTGCAATGAAGTCGGAGAACCCCAACAAAACCCACAAACCAGCTAGACTGTCCAAATCTTTAAACAGCTATGAGATATTAGGAATAAAAATGTATAATAAGCTGCCTCCAACAATAAGAAACGAACATATGAATAGATTTAAGAGTAAATTGTCCAATTGGTTAGTTGCAACACCCTTTTACTCATTAGAGGAATTTTTTGACTGTTCCATAGAAATATAACATATTTTCCTTTTTAATTATACATATTGTTTATAAAAATATATAACCATACTATAAATATATACATATAAGCAATAAGGCTACTATATACCTATAACTGTTAAATATATATGTGAATATTGTATTTGATTCTGCTGTTGTATTATAAATTTTGTTATATTTCTAACTAGAATGGCTATTGTAATTGTCATAAATTGCTATGTGTATCTTATGTTACAAACTTGACGTTGTCCATTGCTGTGAATAGCTTAACGACAATAAAATTTATTATTATTGTTATTATAGGAGAGTGCTTGCTAGTTTTGCGACTGAGCTACCTAGGTCGTTTTATTAGTGGCATTGGTGAAGCCCTTTAAATTAGTGTGAGAGGGAATGAAATGCGGGACTTTATGTCCGAGTTCGCACATATGGCGTGAGGGGTTGGTAGTGTTAAAAGTGATAGGAATCGCCTATAATGATTCATAATTTATTTCTTCTGCATAGACTTGCAATGCTGAGGCTGTGTCTCGAGTAAGTATAACATGCGTCATGACAGACTAAATACAATTTCTACATATCATTTAGCTGGGTGGCGCATTGCACTGTAAAATGTGGAAACACGAAATGGATGGAAGTTACTCCGCTTTATGGAGTAATAAAAGTCGAAAATTAGCGTTTTGTTGTATTTACTCTTAAATGTGGATATAGTGTAAGCCTTTTAGTGGAAAGATTGGTAAAATTAACTCCATTTTAAAGTTAAACATTTTCTTTTTAATAGTTTAACGTTAACTGAAAATGGGTTGAAACTGGCCAAAGTGATTTGTCGGTGAACGTTCAACTTATTTTATGCTTAAAATTTGATCATTTTCTAATCGAAGTGTAAGCTAAACTGGCAATTTTGAGGTTACGTACTTTTGTGGATGAAATTTAAGCCTTAGTTGGATATTTTATAATCCAGTAACAGGAGTAACGTTACTTGCTTGTCACTGGACGCCCCGCCATTTTGAGTGTTTATATTTCCTTTACACTGTGAACAGTAAACAGTTCACTGGTGGACCGAGAACGGCAAGGATTGCATTGGCGGAAAGAGAAATTAAGTTAGGTATAAATCTTTACACTGTAGAAAACGTATCTCTCCTTTTTTCACGAGACATTCCTCATAGTAAAATAAAAAACGTGTTAATGATTAACCTCCTCCGCAGTAAAACCCTAGCTATAGATATCACTCGGAAAGCCAGAAGCACCAATTGCCTTCGTAGCTAAGTGGAAAGAGCGTCTGACCAGTGTGCTTGTGGACCCTAGTTCGAAACCCGACCACTTCAACTTGTTTTTTTTATTTTAAACGAATATTACCTTTTATTCTTTTCTACTTTAAAAAATGGTCTGCTTGAATGAAATACGTTGGAACAATCATACATATATATATATATATATATATATATATATACGCATTTTGAAATTTTACAGAAAGTAAAACGTTCAACCGAAAACTGGCTGAATGTAGGTTAATCCACATTTTTTTGGATGAACGTTGTATCTTCTATTTTTACAGTGTGGGACGGTAATCCAAAGGTCCCGGGTTCTATCCCCAGTCCAGTCACATACTTTTCACTGTTTAATATCAATTGTATCTGTACCTACAGAGGCTTGATGTACAGAAAAAATCGGAAGTTGCCTCCATTTCAAATTTAGAAATTACTCTCTTTTGTTTACCAGAAATTTTCAATTTATATTTTATTGCTGATTTATATGTTGCACGTTTCATCAGAAAGAACTCTAAATGCTGTCCCGAATGGCATAATGAACTACTTTAACCCAACTCTCTACATACCAAACATAAAGGCGAGTTAAATTAAACCTGAAGCAACTCTTTTACGATCCTCCCTGTAACTATTATATGAACCTAACCTAAAATATAGTAAATGACAGAATGATGCGGGAGAGTGTCTTCAGTCCAACCTATTAGTGATGTAATATGAAGCACTTTGCCACATCTGCTACAACTTCGTAATCAATTACATCTTAATTACTGTTTTTTGTCTATAGCATAACGTATAAATTTTGAGTTTATTTTTAAAATATATCCTGAGTTAATTAAATTTTATAGGCAATACTACTGTTGAATTTCTTTATATATATATATATAATTTGATTGGAAGCAGTTCTTGACAAATATAAATATCAATAGAAAGCTTTTATTCGATGGTGCTACTACATAATCCTTAAACGTTCAGAAATTTATTAAACTGATACGATTACATTAAATATATGACAATTGTGTGATATTCCAGTACAGAAACTAACATATACAGGTTATATTTCTAAGTATCTTGATATGTATGTGGCCTATTTAGCCTCATATTTTCGCAGAAAATGCGAGAACAAATTACTAAAACTTATCCTATGAAACTTTGCATGGCCTTCTGTTGGTGACATCATTTTGGGACCGTTGGGTCTTATTATCTAAGTAGCCTTGCTTGCAGTCATGACGACCCCAAACGAGCTTCTTCGACGCCTCCATTTGTCTTCGCCACTACTCGAGCTATAACTGCTGTGAGTGCACAAAGTGGCTGTCTCACTAGTAGCGTAGACGGCCACTTTGCCCACTTCACATCAGTGAGTCACGGTCAATGTTCCCATTCCTGTCCCGATCGCTTTTCCAGCATCTGAGGTACTTATTTCTGTATCAGTGATCACGTATTCCCACGCTGCGTCAAATACGGCAAGAACTGTCTTGGTTATCTTGTATATACCGCGTCTTGAGAGCACACTTGTTACAGGTCCATTTTTTGTGTTTGAAGATTGGAACTTCCATTAAAGGGAGGGATTTATGTTAAAAAAATATATAAATTGAAATTTTCTATTAGAGTTATTGCTTAGCTTCTTCACAAACGTTAGAAAGATATGGTTTTGAACAACCAAAATTGCTGGATAACTCCTTTTCGATAAAAGTGGACATATGACTCTAGAGACGCGATATATGGCTTTTATTGTGTTCAATGCTACAGGTAATTCTTTGCTATTGGCATTGAGAAATGTGCAAGATCACGACAAAAGCACACAGTCAGGATACCGAACTGGCATTTTGCAGTCAGGATTGAGAACCTCTGTCAGGATAGGTTACTTAAGAAGGACTCAAACTGCATCACTGCTCCAGTACTTATCCGAAGCCACCGATCGTAAGGGCTGAACAACAGGGCAATGTGTGTTACATTCTTACTGGAAGTTTCCAAGGTTGATGATATAGGGTATGCTAATCCTCACAAAACACTGTTTGCATTACATTATATTAGTAAAAATTTGGTAACGTTTGTGGGAAGGTATCCTTAAGCGGTGGCTTAATTTAGGAAGCAGAAAGTTTTTTTGTAAACAACGAAGCAAAACTTTTCTTTGCATTGGGGTGAGGAGTGCAAAGTACACTTCAAGAGGAGAAGGCATCTCTTATTGTGATTGTAGAGTTCTAAAAAGCGTTAGTGGAAAATGCGATTGAAAAGAAAGCACGTAACCTTGTCCTGCTTCAATATGAAAAGAATGTTTTAGCATCAAAATAATCTTTCAATTTTAATTGAATGCATTTTAAAATTAATATTCTCACTGAAGTTCTTAATTGCATTTAAATTTCTTATTACTTTTTACTTGTAATTTTGTAACTAAAAGATGTGTCTATTTTTGATCATTCTTAAACGAGGTCAAAACAACGTCTATCTTCCTAAGGCCGATGTAACCAAGAGAAACGTATGCTACGGAAGAAACATATTCTACTTATGAAACAATTTGCTTCACTTACATTAGCAATTGCATTACTAATCTTAACTATTACGTATTATATTTTCATGTAGTGAAGCAAATTGTTTCATAAGTAGAATATGTTTCTTCCGTAGCATACGTTTCTCTTGGTTACAAGAAATATTCGTTCCCTTAGAACTTGAGAAGTTAGTTTTATATAAAAGTGTCGATGTATCCAAAAAGTTGAGCAATACTGCAATAACAAACTAACATTGGAATTACACTTCTAATTAACTTTCCGTAGGTTTTGTTTGCAAATATTTTATCATATTGTTCAAATTTTAAAGCCAAAATCCTTCACATGGATCATTTTCTATACATTTGAGTGTACCATATTATATGAGTACTTTTATCCTAACATTCAGTCACTAAAGTTAGCGTACAACTTTAAGCACTTTTCAAGATTGGCAAAATTTGGCCTTTTGTTCCTTAATCTAACATGGTATCCTTGCAGCTTTACATGTAACAATAGTTCTTGCCATAAATTTAAGTATTATTATGTTTTATTGGCTAGTTTCACAAGATTGAACTATTTATTAAATAAATTTCTTATTGTGAATCCTTTCTTATTTTTCATGTTCTTTTTAAATTTTACCTGAATCTCTGAAACTTCTCAAACAATAGAAAGCTTGGACATCACTAGTGGACAGCTCCAGCAACGAGCGTTTAAATTTTGAAGGTAAGGAATATTTAAGATTACTTTATTATACTTTAACATTTAATGAAATATTTTTTATCTATTTCGTGAAATAATACATTTCCAGTATTATATATTCAGTAATAGTTCTCTTATTTACTTCTGTACTGAATAACAATTACTTGAAAACGTTAATTACGAAACTTACTTTAAACCATCAGTAAATGTGTTTATCTTTAATAAGAAATGCGTTAATACTCTTAAGCACTTCAGAATCAGCTTGTTCCAAATTTACTAAATTTGTATAAGAAACACAAACTGCAAAAGAAAGAAATTCCAAGTTTAAGTGCGGTGAGATTGTTTCAATATTCAAATAAAAGCTTGAAATCGTAATTACTATAGGACTCCAACGAAACATATCCTCTTAAAAACAAAAACTGTCTGTTACTCTGATTTCCATTAATATCGCATCATCAGCAATGTAATCTGCAATCTTCACCGGACATCTTGCAGCCTCATATACAAGATTTTGGCTATTGTGCCTAGGTCTCTGAAAGTGATTCTCGTTATCAAAACATGTAGAAGGTTTCACTAATAAAAGACGCTTGTCGCTCACCCTTCGTCTTTGGTCAATTAACTTGAAACTTAGATATCTCTGGAACGGCCACTGCAATTTGGAATCATATTCACCAGAACAGAGACAGAAGGAAATATTTACGTCGGTTAAACCATCTTGGTTACAATCTGATAGTTTATTAAAGCAGACTTTAAACTTATAACCATATTTCGAGTCGTAAAATGTTGTTTCGTATTTTCTCGTATTAAATTCCCTAAGATTTGTTTCAATTCTCCATAAAAACAAACCTGGTGTACTAACCACCCTCAATGAATACTTACAATTTTGTTCCAGTTCTCTCATTTTCTTTTGTATCGCAGTTATTACACTCTTCTGATTTTCTACGATTGTTGAAAACTCTTGTATTTTATTGTTGGTGATTTTTGCATGAAAATCATTTCCCTCTTGAATATGTTTCCGTAAATCAACAGGAAAACCCTCAAATGTACACGACACTGCTTGATACATACATTTTGCATACGACTTCCGACATGCTTCATCCAGATGTCTCTCTATATCTTCCCTTGGAACTGACTCACCACAAATTTTGGGACAAGGAACAGGGAATTTAACACACTCTGAATAATGGTTCTCCAAGAATGCAGCTTCAAAGATTTCAGCACAATATTCACATTCAATCACTCGTTTGGGACACTCCTCATCCATATGGTGCTGTAGCTCCTTCCTTTTTATTTCTTCACCACACTTGTTCTCACAATACACAGGAATTAAAGTACAAACTTCGAAATGTTCTTGGAGAACATCTGCCACCACGTCCCAATTACAGTACTCGCATTGCACGTTTCTCTTTACACAGTTTACAGACAGATGATAGGTCATGTAACATCGTTGAATTCTCACTTGACATTTCTCACAGCGAACGAGAAAGAAATCGCAGATTGAAATGTGTGAGTTCAATTCTTCTATGATTTCCCTATCACAATAATAGCATTTCGTGGAAGTTTTGGTACAGTCATTTTCCTTGTTTTCTGGCTTTCTGCATTGGTCTACTAAGGCATTACGATTTTCACATTTCATTTTTTTGTCTTTATACTTCTCCTGATGGGCACTAAGTTGTTCACCACTTAAAAATTCTTCCGAACAAAATTCACACTTATGTTCTTCTTGTCGACTTCCTGTTGATGACTCTTCAGTCCCATTACTCTGACTTTCAACATGTCTTCTGCAAGTCAACTGATGAATTTCTAATTCTTCATTAACATATCGCTTGCAAAATTCGCAAAGCCTAAATGTGGGCATTGTCACAACTAGTACCTGTGTTCCAAAAGTTGATCAAATATAACGTAAGTCGCGTATATGAATTATAATTTGCGATATATAATTAAATGTATTATTTATCCATATGAATTCGGAGGATTGAATAAATATAGATATGATAGCGAAAAATTCCTTACGCAATTTTTTAGCTTGAATCTTTTGCAAAATTTAGAAACTTCCACGTTTTAACTACTGAGGTTCTGTATTGTTCTACTGCTATTAATCTGGTAACGCCTTCTATGGAAAAGAAAACAATTAACTGCTTTCAAATTTCGAAGTTGTTTATCGATTTTTTTTATACAGTTTTTGAAACGTGTTCTTGATTTACGATCTTGTTTTCAGCTCGTTTTTGAATGCTGAGTGATACTTATAGATAAGCACTTGAACTGTTTTCACTAAGTCTAGTCGCACAGCACATAGGATTTCATTGTGATCCTTAGGGAGAACGTCTTAGGCGTGGAAACCAACTCCAATACTACTCCATCTCTAAAGAGATAATTATTTCTCCTTATTCGCGCTTACTAGATTGATTTTGTCACTAAGAAAATGTTACTTCTTCAAAATAAACTTATCGTATGGACACTTACACCCGCCCCAGCTGATTGTTTAACGACGTGAGGAAAGTACTTGTAGTGACAAGACACTGCCTATATTCTGCTATCATGAAGTAGATGTTTATAAAAATTTGATAAAAGCTTTTAATTTGATTTTCTTCATAGAGATTATCTTGAAAGAGGTTCAATCATTCAATAAAGTTTATTATTTTAGATTAAAAATAAACGTAGGCTATGTTTATCTTTCTTTACAGATAAAGAGTTCTTGCTCAAGTACACATGATAAAGTCCACACATGATTAGTAGGAAATATATCAGATAAAGACAACATTTATATTATATTTCAGAAAATACGAGAACAGTTAAGATAAAAAAATGTGAATACGCATATTTCCTTTATGCAATAATAGTAATAATTTTTATTATTTATTAGCGCTCCCGTATGAACGTCAGTGAATAAGGGAAGATAAAGGATTTGTCCTTCCATCTATATCTCGGTAACTACCAATCACACAGAGGTGACGTATACACTGTTGTATTCGTTATGGTCTGAAACGATGGTAAAAAACTATGACCTTGGCTCTAAAATTGGCAGGTCCTTTCCAATCACTTAGTATTCTCCATTTGTTGGGCTTCATAGATTTCAGTAACGACAAAGTCCGATAGAGATGAGCCATACACCGTTGGATTCGTCATGTTCTCAAACAATGTGAAATCCTATGATTTGACTCTAAAGCTGACAGGCCCTTCTCAATAGCTTACTATTCTCCATTTGCATGTTTCTCCCCCCCCCCTCTTGCCTAGATCTCAGGAATTACAAGTCACACAGAGATGACCCGTAGGCCATTGCATTCTTCATAGCCTGAAACGGAGGACAAAATTATGACTTTGACACTACTACTGGTAGGACTTTTTCAATCGCTTAGTATTGTTTATTTGTGCCCCTTCTAGATCTCAGAAACTGCAAGCCCGACAGAGATGAGCTATACAACGTTGGATTTGTCATGAATTCATGATCTCAAACTGTCGACACAATTATGAATTTGACTCTACCTACAGCTGGCAGGTTCTTTGTAATCGCTTAGTATTCTTTACTTGTGCTACTCCTTGATCTCAGTAACTACAAATCAGACAGAGATGAACCACCCATTGCTGGATTAATCATCGTCTGAAACGGTGGGGAAAATCTATGACTTTGACTCTAAAACTGAGAGGAACTTTGGAATCGCTTAATAATCTCCATTTGTTCCCCTAGATCTTAGTAACTATAACTCACACAGAGTTCAACCAGACACCATTGGGCTTGTCATGATCTAAAACGGTAAGGAGAACCATGACTTTGAATCTTACTTTCGGATAATGTTGAGAGAACATTGAATTTATCCCGGGTGCTTCGGTTTTGTCTGTAAAAAAAAAACATTATTTAGCTTGTTAGAAATTTAAATGCAGCTTTAATCTTTTACATGAAACATAGCAATTACACTACTAGAAAGGTGAAGTAACAATTAGCCCTACTGCAAATTCATGGATATAAAAAGAATGAAAAAGTAACTTTAAAAAAGTTTAGATTTAGTTGTTCATTAATCTTCAAATACTTATTACACGATGGCTGCAATTCTATGTTACCGAGTGATTAAGTTAGTTTAGACATACTAGATAGGGTTAGGTTTGCTTAAATTAACAACACCATACACTACTAGAGGATAATTGCAGTAATAATTAAAATCATGAATAATTAACGTTAAATTAAAGTATATTCTCTTTCATACAAGAGTAATATGGTTCATTCCTAAAAGACGTCATCCACAACAACTGCAACCGATTCGATTCGAACGATCTATCGCGCTTGCTTACCTCGTGCTCATTGCAGTGATCTAACGGTAATAGCTCTAACTTCTTAACTATTGTACCGATAAGATTTAATGATTGTTTAATACTAGCCAAAGTACCCGCCCATTGGTATGGGGTGACAAAAATACGTTGGCAACACCACCACCACTACTACTACTACTACTACTATCACTGGCACAGCTACTACAACTACTAATACAGTAACAACTATTACTGTTACTACTAATATTTCTGCAACCACAAATACAACTACACTAGACTGGCTAATCCCGCCTTCAATAGTTCGACTTCTGACAAGTAAAGTACCCGAAGTGAGGACTCGAATTGCTCATCAAGTGATACCTTAAATTGAAGCTAGTGACGAGTATAGTACACCTGTGAAATCCTAGCTGCAGAGCTCCAGAAATAAAAAGGTTGTGGCGGGTCAAACTTCAAAGAGAAAGCGAATTGTATTGAAACAAGTCACAACGAAAGGCAGAACAAAAGTCAGAAGGACATGGTTTTGAATTGAAATGCGATTCATGTGAAGGAAAGAGGCACGTACAGAGTACTACACATTGATACATTCAATATGTAAGTTGTCAATGAAGGCGTGTGATAAGCAGATACTTTGCTCACAATGAGCACACTTGACAAAAGAGATGTTCTCACATGAGGTCTTCTAACACTCGTCACGTATATTAGAATCAAAACAATAATCCAATGCAGAAATCCAGGGCTTGGGCTCCTCATCCAAGTAGCCGCTTTTGTAAAACGCAAACCTGATCATGTTGCGAAATTGTGAGGCGCTGAATTGGAAGAGAGTGAAGGACTGCATTCGTAAAATGTTATCCCGATGTCAGAGATTAATTTCCGAGGAAGCTATAACTGTGTCAGTAATGAACCTGATAAATGATTTATATGGACGGAAGAAGTAAACATCAAGTGGTTGGATGAAACCAGTGCAACCACCAGGAATTAAACGTTTGAACAGTGTTATATGATTAGGGCATAATTCATTTGATACGTTATCATCCTTATTTGCACTCCATGAATCCAGCAAAAGCAAGACTTTATCACGATCGGCAGGCAGGCTATTCCAGAATACAGAATAAAACTCTTTTAAATCACTTTTATTCATGTTTGCAGTCTTTCCTGGATGGGACACTATGTTATCGGGATCTTTTTGCTTATTTCCTGGAAATTGACCACTGGATTCGGATACAAGAACGTACATCGGACGCAATATTTTACCATCCATGGAAATAACCGGCATGATCATATATGAATGAGTAGTAGCACTGACGGATCCAAATGCACCTCTTACAACCACCGTACCTTTAGTCCTATGAGTCCTGTATGCATGGAGTTCCTTGTCAAATCGACTTTGATCAGCATTGAATACTTGACGAGGATTCAGGTCTTCTAGTAACATAAGTTCTTTCATGGACGTAATAAATGTCGTAGATAAGTGATTTAATTCAGCCTCTTTTGATTTCCACGTTTTGGTAACCCTATGCGTGATAGAAAGACTGACGACATTGTTTCTCTTTTTAAAATTAGACAGCCAGTGACGAGATGCCTTGAATTGTAGAGTATTATCTGGATCTAGCTCTTTACTTATCTGAAGAGCCCAAAAGCGAAGAGTCCTGTCGTGTATAATTGCACATCTCTCGACCATTTCTTTGAATTTATCGTGAACTGCTGCATTAAGTTTCTTATAACTGGGCTTGTGCCTTTTTTTGTCATATTCAAAGAGGATCTTTTTCGATTGAATTAATCTATACTGTGACTTGACAGATGAAAATTTCCTTCGTTTCTTTTCCGGGTTCTCATTGTGTGTCCAAAACATATAAGCTGCTTCTTTATAATCATACGAATAAAAGACAGCGGGATATCAGGCAGAGAGGGGGATATCATTCTACACATTACATTAATTGGGAGCAACGTACGACATATTACCATCGGGATAATCAGCAAAACATGGACATCACAAGCAGCTAAATTCGCTTTCTCTTTGAACTTTGACCCGCCATAACCTTGTTATTACTGGAGCTCTGCAGCTAGGATTTCACAGGTGTACTATACTCGTCACTAGCTTCAATTTAAGGTATCACTTGATGAGCAACTCAAGTCCTCACTTCGGGTACTTTACTTGTCAGTACTCTGGCAAAACATTACTCTGCTCTTACGACAAGGAAAAAACTTTCACAATATCCTGATACGATTCCGAATACCGAAATAGCTTGTTTTAGCTAGTGAGGATGTGTTTAAGCAACCCCATAAGCAGACTATGCACAGATAATATGTTGAGTAGTTTTTGAGATTTGCAATGGATTGAAACAAAGTGATACCCTGCCATCACTACTCGTTAAATTTGCTTTATAATATGTGATTGTAAAAGTTAAAGATGACATAAATGAACTAACATTGAATGGCTTAAACCAAATGTTTTTATATGTGCATGATGTAGATTTAATAAAGGACGATACACTGTAGATAAACTACAAAGTAGTACCGACGTCTTACTTGTTAGTAGAAGCTTCCGATGAGATAAGTCTACACAGAGAAAAGGCAGAGAACACAGAACGTAAGGAAAACAAAATACACAATAACTAGACGAAACACAGAAGATAAAGGAAACAGAAAAAAATATTAAGAATGAGATCATAGAAAAAGCAAACAAGTTCAAATACTTGGAGCATATGTAACAAGCAAAGAGGAGGTCACGGAAGCAGTGGCGTATTTGGGTATAGGCCGTATAGGCTCGAACCAAGAGCGACAAATTTTACGGAGAAGTGGAAATTTCCAGGCTCTCATTCTTTGTTCCTTATATGCCGCACCTACTCACAATAGAGAAGTATTTCCCTTTTCCTCGCTGAAAGTTGTCTGTAATCATATTGGCATGTAACTATACAGACTTGGCAATTCTACAAATTGAGATCAATATTACAAGCCCCAGTAGCACACATACGTGTTATCAACGTTGATTTTAGGTTCATTTCGTCGATTAACCGTTATCGGTTGAAAAAAAATACGTTTAGTTTTAAACCATATGTCAACAAAGACGTCATTGCGTTGATAAGGCGTTAATACAACGTGTATTCAATATGTTATTTTTCAACTATGGTATAGATTTTGTTTAATGTGTTTGTTACTAATGTTACGTCAAAAAAATATAATTAGAAACTAATTGAATGACACAAACTAAATTTTATGTTCTCATGTGCACGTTGAAAACCGATTGAATTTTAAACCATATTTCAACGAAGATAGAATTTCGTTGATAAGACGTACTTGAAACTATCATTCATACTATGCCTTAGATTTCGCTTCACACTTGTATTTCTAATTTAACCCTATAACTTTAGCCTGATATTTGTAGTTCCATTAGAATTATCCATTACAGTCTTCATCTCCGTTATTTAATCCGAGGGATGAAAAATTACATCATTCATGTTCTAAATGGGTAAAGTACCTACCACTAGCGTGAATATCGATTGAGAATCTGTTGTAAAAAATATAAACAATTACTGAAAATTTATTAGTGAAACATTAATTAGGCATACATCTAGAATTTATATGAACTATAAATGCTACTATGCCATCCAGTTGATCCTATAAATAATTAAAACAACAAACAATTGAATCGTCAGTTTGAAGAAGGAAACAAATCCAAAAAGCTGTTTTGTGGGAAATTAACAAAAACTGTATAATATGTTTATTATTTATTGAAAGGAAACAATATTGTTACTGAATATTCAAAACGGTCTTCTGATACTTTCGTACTGCTCAGACAGTTTACAAGTATTGTATTTTTTCCTGTAGAATTGAAAAAAGTTGGTGGATTTGTTTCCTTCTTCAAACTTATGGAAATACGTCTGCACATTTTTAAGTGTTGAGACGTAAGAATGAAAAAATCGACCAGAAAATGAAGAAAAACGCAATAGAAACCTTCAAATGAATGTTATTTACAAGAAATGTATGCACAATGAACTCGAAAATTACAAGTAGGAGGCCTAAGTAATACATTCAATTTTTTTCCTTCTACCCACTGAAAGAAATTTCGCCCTACAAATGCAAAACTGCTTTTATTCCGTAACAATGATAGCAATATTTGCTATATGTAAATATCTGTTAACAATAGCAGTTTAAAATATCAGTGTATGAAAACGTATCTAAATGCGAGTTAGTTATTCCCGTCTGTGAAAAAAGAAGTTTTAAACAATATTTTAGATTAACCTATTTACATGTATCCTGTTACATGTGTAGTAGAGATATGGACGAAGGTAGTTTAGTTCCTACCATAACTGTTGTAAAACTATTCTATGTAATTATCGGAGCTTGGATTTACTGGTGGAGAAGAAACAGTACATCAAAACACAATTAAATCGGGAAAGTATAAAGCGGTGGGTAGGGGGAAGCGTAATTGTTTCATGCTGAATTAGTATATTAACTTGCGATTAGCGACAGGAAGAGCTGAGCCATCCTCACGCATGCGCATTACTCCTTAACAGTAAATAGTACTTCCAAACAACTGCATCCTGTTGGCAATTTAGCGCATTGATAGCATGTTCGAAAGCTAATGCAAGTAACCCTGGATCGAGCTAATGCATTTCTCTTTATATATATACATATATATATCATAATCAGCCGTTTTCTATCCACTGCTGGATGAAGGCCTCCCCCTTTTCTTTCCACATATCTCGGTCTGCTGATATCCTCATCCATGTAGCTCCTGAAAAACGCTTGATTTCATCTACCCATCTTACATTTGGACGTCGTCTCGGTCGTTTCTTTTCTCTAGGAATCCACTGTAGTACATTTGTCGTCCACCTTCCATCTGTTCGTCTAGCTATGTGACCGGCCCATCTCCACTTCATCTTCTTCGCAGTCTTGATTACATCCTCTACCTTTGTTTGTGCGCGAATCCATTCATTTCTCTTCCTGTCCCTCCTGGTTATTCCTAGCATGCACCTCTCCATTGCTCTTTGTGTGACTCTCAATCTTTGAGTCGTTTGCGCATTCAATGTCCAAGTTTCGCAGCCGTACATCATTACAGGTAAGACACATTGATTATAAACTTTACGCTTCAAACACATTGGAAGTTTGCTTTTGAAAATAAAGTGTAGTCTTCCAAAAGAACTCCACGCCATTTTACATCTTCTATTTATTTCATCAGTCAACTTTGCATTCGATGTTTTAAGCTGGCCTAGGTAAACATACTCATCAACTATGCCTATTGTCTCTCCGTTAATCTTTATTTCCTATTTTGCAGCATGTTGATTGTATATGACCTTTGTTTTACTTAAGTTCA